>JABUQX010009126.1:50000-56011 GCA_015478945.1 Trachelipus rathkii
ATTATATTAATCGAAAATTATTTTACGTATTCCGAATATTAGCCTATTGCTTTAGATACTATTATAATTATTTATAATACCCGTATATCCTAAAGCGGCGTCTAACAAATGATATAGTCATAAATCTATAGTGGATATTATATAATTTACGATTATTACGTAGCGGTAAAGAAAATGGTATTTATATAATATCTAGAAGTATATATATATTAAGCGTTCATAACATTTTTGTTTTTTCAGGTTTGAATGTTCGGTAGGTTATGGGAGTGTTTATTTTTTGATGCAGACCTTCATTTTTTTGTGTCTCTTGTTCTGACTGATAGGTTTATTTTTCCCGTAAATGCGAACATTATATAATGACGTTCGGAAGGGTAAAAACGGACTTAACTATCGGGGCATCATACCATAGGTTGTAATACTAAGGTTCAGTATAGATCAACTCCACTTTATACTTTTTTTTTTAATTGTAAAGTTCGGATAACACTCCCCCCTTTTATACTTTATTTTTATTGAATGTGAATTTAATTAAAAATAATAACCCTTCTAGCACTTAAGGAACATTGAACAATGTAGTCTAGGACAGTACCCCAAGATTCAGCAGATGTCTGGACCTAATTCGCAAAAAATAAAAAAAAGAAATTTTAAAAGAAAAATTAAAAAACATTAACATTTTAATAGAAATTATTTTATGCAATAAGTAACTAACCTCGGGTGCCTTATCTCACTGGAATTGCTGAATGGGTATATGTTATTTAAGGGGTTAGAGAGCCTTCGGTGCAATCAATTTCTGACAGTGCCAAGTCGAGTGTGGACGTCTCCTCTATTATTAACCGTGATTGCTCGTGCTTTTCCTTCGCGCGATAATTGAACATATTTTCTTTGGAAACCACGGCTTCATTGCTTTTGGCGTGTTTTAGAAACACTGACTGGTTGATTAACTTTTCTTGACAAATGACTGATTGGAGGAGTAATTCTTTCGATCAATCTATAATATCATATGAGGTGATTTTAAAAAAAATTTTAAATGGTATCTCAAAAATAAATCATATTATTTTTCGAGTAGACAAAAACAAGTTATACTTTAAAAAATTAATTTTTGTAAAAAACTTTTTTATTTGCAAAAAAAACTGTTTTTATTATAACTCCCCTTTAATTCTTCGTAATTATTTTGAAAAAAACTAATATAAATTTAATTTCTAATTTTTAGCTCATAGGCTCTGAATAAATAAGTTTTTTTTCCTTTTTTCTTAGATTCTTTTGGAGGTTTTCGCCTTCAAACTCGCGGCGATTTTCTCCGAAATCAAGCCACGTTTATATTTTTTGAAGGAGGTAATTGATATTTACTGGAACATTTATTAAAATATTTTTATCCTTTTTTTGGAAAAATAATACTGCTTTTCATTTTTTACAATATTTTGATAATGTAATATAATATCTATGCGTGTGTATAATTCACGGTACTGTATGAAATAATAAAAAGAGTGCAAGGCGTAATGATAAAATTTATCCTCGAATGTTTTTATTATTAAAGAAGAATGTACATTCATTTTTATTATATATTTCCTCGACTAATAATATCCTTTATTCGTGTTTTTCTTTAGACTAGTTCTGATTCTGAGCATCATGGCATCTACAACGAACCGAGAAATCATCGAACTGCCTTCAACGGAAAGAAAATTTCGAAAACTCGAATCAGCAAGCTCTCACGACGGAACGAAACGTCGCAGCTTTACCGATAAACTTTTTGGCAAACTCCTCTCGTACGCGGAGAAAAATACGAGCAACTACCACCACTGTAACAACCGTTTAAAAACATCGAGGAACGCCGGAAGTAAATCAGTTTTTTATCGAGACTACATTCAAAGAAGCTCGCCTTCCGGCGGTGCCGAGTTGTTCACGGATCCCGGTCTGAGAAAGGCGTATTGCGTCGTGACACCACATCCCTCCATCCCGGACGTAGTCTTCGAAAAGGCTGGAAGCGGCACCTCCCGACATCCATCGATGTATAAATTAACGCCGATCTCAGATAACCAACACGAGGAATCAAAGTTTACGTCAGCGCGACCTTCGTATTTCGACGCTGTCAAAATTAGCGACAGCGATGTGAAAGAATATAGCCCCTATTCCCCACAAATACAGGAAGAAGATATGAAATCGGCCATTCTTTTGGACGCAAGGGTGACTAATATAGAAAAGGTGATGGAAGAGCTCTTAGACAGCTCTCGCGTGAATAGGCGTGAATATAAGAACAAAAATAAATCTCGGGAAGCTCCCAGCATGGATCAAAATATAAACAGAGTTCTTTCCCCCCCAGCCGCCACTCTTACCGTTACAGCGACTGTCACTGGCAATGGCACCGCTACTGCCTCTTCAAATTCATATCCTCGACACATTCCCGTTAAATTTGATCCTCGTACTACACCTTGCACGGTCGGAGAAACTTTTTCACTCCCCGAAGACGGTTTACAGTCTGCCGCAAAAGGAAAACTCGTAAGGGAAATAAATAGCGAATCATCGCCCGGAAAAAGAAAAATGGAGTCTTTAGCGGCCAATTCTAGGAAGAAGTCTCTCAAAAAAATAAAGAAAACTTCAGCGACAAAAAGTAAAAAAGTCCGTTATAAAAATGACAAGAACAACGCTTTCAACAACGTGACAACATCATCACTACTATCGTCTTTCAAAATCCCACGCTTGGTCGAAAGATCTTTCGAGAAGTGCCCTAATAGTACTTTCTACGAGAATATTAACAACAGCAGCAGAGCTTCACCTTACGCGATTCATACATTCCTCAAAAATCCTTCACGCGCGAAGAGTATTGGTGAAAATTACAGCAGCAGAAGCGATCCTTACACGGATAGGAGATCGCCGTGCGCGATCCCTCCGATGATCGAAAACCGCTCTACCTATTATCGAAATATTAATAAAGGCTATTGGAAATGAGACTATATAGAAAAATCAACCGACAATCATAAGTATAATCGTCGGAGAGAAAAAGGTGGCAGAGGATTGAAACGGCACCTCGACGAATACAAAGGTTATAGGAGTGCCGGGGTTGCATCAGTTTTGCACCGTGATTCCCGACGAATTCAAAGGCTAGGCTATAGGTGTGCCAGAGTTAAATCAGTTTTGCACCATGATTCCCGTAAAAGAAGCTCGCCTCATAACGGTGCAAAGTTAAATGAGGTCGCGAACCTCGGCCTGAGGAGAAAATCGCGCGACGCTATTTAAGAGCTGTAAAAATTGATAATTTTATTTATTTGTATACACGTACAAAATATATATTTATTTAAATAATCTACAAATTTATATTTATTCTAATGGCGATTTTACTTTCCATTAGTAAAAATAAAGATGATTTATAATGTAATTATATACATATCTATATAAAAATTTGTCTTCGATTTCAATTCATAGAGTGTAACGGTTTTTTAATAAATAAATATTCTGATACTCGATTTACATTTTACTCTACCATTTCCTTCTTTAACACCCCCGTTATCGTCATTATAGTAGAAATTAGCTACTTCTTTTATATTTTAAAAATGTAACAAAACCTTTTTTTTTTTTTTTTTTTTTTTAATAAAATATTTTTTTTATTATCTATTTTTTTTGATGAAGAAACTGCGGTCGCCACGTTCCCTAAGCGAGTTTTTCACGAGAAAACAAAAAAAATAATTTCGGAATCAAGGACTTCGAGTAACCGAGAAAGGTTAAGCGTGTTTTGACGAAGTAATAGATCGAACCCGCGGTCGCCTTTCGCGATCCGTCGATCATTTTTTCGAAGTGGCTTCGGATATCGTAAAACTAAAAGTAACTGGAGAGTGCTTAGATGCCCCTCGTTACTTTCCGGGGTGTCGGGTCTTCTAAAGAACGCTTTGAAAATTAACGTGAAAAAATCTCAAGGGTTCCTTCCCTCTTACGCTCCGATCGGGGCACGAAATAACGTTAATTTCGACTTCTCAGGAGATGGGCAAAATAAAATTTTCGTTCCCTAAGCGAGATTTTCTCGTGAAAACTATAAAAATAATTACGGAATTTAGGACTTCGAGTAACCGAGTAAGGTTAAGCGTGTTTTAACGAAGTAATAGATCGAAACTGCGGTTGCCTTTCGGGAGCCGTCGATCATTTTTTCGAAGCGGCTTCGGATATCCTAAAACTAAAAGCTGCTGAAGAGTGCTTATACGCCCCTCGTTACTTTCAAGGGGTGTTGGACCTTCTAAAGAACGCTTTGAAATTAAAGTGAAAAAATCTCAACTTCTCAGCTTAATCTTCAGGAAACAAAACTTCGACGTTTCATTCTGCCAGGAATACGTTATTTTTTGAACGGTGCGAATTGTTGTTTCTTAATGAGTCATCATATATTTTTTTCAAATTTTTCTTCATTTAATTACCAGTAAATAGATAATAAATAACGAAATTATTATCTCTCTAAATATTTTTTTTATTATTATATTTGTATTTCAAAATGAAAATTAAATCTTATATATAATCTAGTTTTTACCCATTGCGCATCAATTGGTCTCACCGATGTGTGAAGATTAGGAAGAAGTGACCAACACGCGTCGAGACAGTTAGTCGTATGACAGCGGTGGGCGAGCTTAAAGCAATTCTTTTGATAAATCAATTTCTACGAAGAATCTTGGATTTGGGAGCCGAAAACGAGTAATACACGATGTCAGGAATTTGTCATATAATGTATAAGAAAATTCGATTCGAAGTGACTCTCGAAGAAATAACGAGGTTTGCTCAAAGGCATCGCCCTATTTTTGAACAAGCGAGGCCTTTGGATCCTGTTAATGGCCCGCCCTTATTTCACACTGAAAACTCTGATAAGAGCAATGATGAATCGATCAAAATAACGCTCAATGAACCGAGTTATAATAATCCGATCGCCACTAACAGCAACCGCAATATCGAAAACCATACCGAAAATTATCCTAACGACCGTCCTATTATTGCTGATCTACGCTCCGAAGAAACTACGCCTCTCTTTAAACCCAACAAAGCCTCGTTGTCGTCGTCGTCGTCATTATCAGAGGCCGAAACGCTTCTTTCTAAAGATTCGCGTGTTGTTTTCGAGAAAATGATTTGCAAAGTTTGCTTGGACAAAGACACGGAAATCGCATTTTTACCTTGTAGACACTTGATGACTTGCTCTTCGTGCGCACCGGCCCTCACCTTGTGTCCGTACTGTAGGGAATCTATAAAAGCCACCATTAAACCAATCTTCGCCTGAGATTTATCGATATTTTATACGTATATATAAATATATTTATCTTTATCAAATTGTATCTTCTTCTTCTATCGTCTATTATTGTTAACGATAAAGATTCCTTTTCAATTAAATAACATTATTAATTGATTAAATTTTTTATATTTTATTTTAAATCTTTTGATTTTCCTTAGGTACACCTGTTTCGCACTTATATCTTCGACTTATATCAGTTCCCTTTGAAACTTCACTACATTAATTATGAACAAAGAAAACAAAACAATAATATAATATGTCATCCGTAATTATTTATTTATTTTGGTTTTCTTAAAAAAAAGCTCGCTAAAGGAACGAAAAAATAATTTTGCACCATCTCCCGAGAGTTAAAAAGTAACGTTATTTCGTGCTTTCGCTTCGCGCCAGATTCATATATTTACCGAAAAAAAATAATTTACTTCAATTTTTATTTTATTTTTAATTTAGTCACCTTAAAAATGATTTAATAAAGAAAATGGTATTCTATGGGACACTAAATTAAAAAAAAGAATAATTTCATTAAAAAATTAAAATAAATTAATATTTTTCGGCAAATATTCAAATCTCGCGCAAGGCGAAAGCACAAAATAACGTTACTTTTTACTTCTCAGGAGATGGTGCAAAATAAATTTTTTGTTCCTTAAGCGTTTTTTTTTCGTAATTATTATTTTCTGTTTTCCTCGAAAAAAAAACTCGCTTAAGAAACGAAAAATTTATTTTTACACCATCTCCCGAGAAGTAAAAAGTAACGTTATTTCGTTTT
>JABUQX010009127.1:0-22500 GCA_015478945.1 Trachelipus rathkii
CGTTTGTCTTAACTATTTCTCATTGGTAAGGGTTCTTTCCTCTTAATATAATGTTTAATAATTATCTTTCTCGTTATCACTTCAATCTAAGTATCCTGAACGCTAAGAGCTTGAATCTCCCTTAGCGTAAATTTATTAAAGACTTTTAGATCTACTAATTTTTGTTTTTGTGAATACGCCATTTTGATATATTGGTAATTGCATAATATTGTTTTTCATGAATGTTTTAAGCCATTCCTAGAGTTTAAATATTCCGATACAGCATTTCTCTTCCTAGTAAACTTTTATCTGTTCAATCCTGGGGATATAAAACTGAAAGGTTGCTGCTGGATCATTTCTGTTGGAATGAAAAGGGTTATAATATTCTCTGTCTGATGCAGCTGATGGCTCTTCGAATGGATGGTTGTTCGAACTGTTGTGTTGTTTTTGTTCGCTCTCTGTGTTGTTGTTTGTCGTCGTTGCTTTGGTTGTTGTTGTTGAGTCGTTAGATATATGTGTGTAATGTGTGAATGATCGTTGTTGTTGCTTGTTAGTAGGTATGGTTTTCTTTATTAATAAATTTCATCTTCTCATATCCGTTTATATCTGTGTGAAACATACTTAACTGTTTCTATCAATTTAGATATCGAGCAACGCCGACTTCGCGTTATCAAAGGCGGTTATTTGCACGTGAAAAGAGTAAAAGTGCTTAAGGAAAAATCGACTCCATCATTTTTTTGTAAATATGCTTTTTTTTATTTTCAAGCTTTCTTACGTTACACAACGTTTTTTTTCATGATGTGTATAATGACTGGACGCCATACAATGCTTATTCCTTATTCTGAGTCTGTTATAAAGGATCATCATGTCCTTATATAATAATATTACGCGCCTATAACCTACCATCCAGTATACACTGTAAAATTCTTTACTATTCACAGATTTTTCAAGTTCAGTTTTTTCAAGAAGGTTTTACAGGTCTCTTTAAAATTACCTTCTCAATAAGAGGTAAATATTTGCTACTAAAATACTCCACATTATTTCACGCTTATCTGTTATACTGTTGAACTTGTCTGCTATATGCAGATATTTGTACGTAGCAAACACTTGCGCTATTTGTCGTGTTCTTAGCGCTATAGACTCACAGAGTAATATAACACGTGAAGGTACGACTGTATAGTGTCTTCATTACTTTTTAGGAACTCTGTTACGCTGAGTAGGGAGAATATTGGGTAGCTCACTACTATTGACTAGAACTATTATTCACTATTCTTTGCCCGCACTTAAGTATTTGAAATACTGGTCGTGTGTTTATGAATGAGTTACATGCGATGCATATACTTTTTTGATGGAGAAATTTCTGCGTTAATATTCTTTTTAAAAAATATCTGTGTGTATGATTTTAAGATGAACACTGAAGAGATAATACTGTGTAAATTTCTTGCTATATGAAGTCCTATTTATATATATGTCATCAAATACTCGTAGGATTTAATATTTTTTTATGAACCAGTAAACATTGAGAGCTTTATTGCTCATATTAAGCTCTTTGTTTACAATATTGTAAATTAGCACTCTTTGTAACTCCTTTAACTTTTCTTGGTAAACCACTGTTGGCACCATATTGATTTTTCAGGCTTTATTGGGGAGTTATTCGGAAAAAAATAAAAAAAAATTTTATGATTATTTCAACTCCTTTTAAAATGTTTAATCAAAGAAAAGTTATATTCACCGATGGCTATACCTGTAGGACAGCAGTTACAACTAGAACAAATTGTAGCAGGAGCGGACACGGAACATAATTTACCAAACGTTCATTTATAGGTTGGCCATCACCACGAACAATTAATGGATAAAAAGGTCTGCCTTATGTTATGAACTGATTTAAAAATAGACACTTTGTTCTTTTCCCTTCATTATTATCCAAGAATTTTTATATTAATGAACTAAAGAAATAAATGAGACTATGAATCAGTAGATCTATAATAGATCATAGTATCATTGGTTGAAATTACTTGGAAGGGGTGGGATACGGGCTTTGGATTTACTATGATTTACTTGCCTTATAGGGTATCGTAACCTAAAATCATACAAATATTAAAAATATAAAAAGATTTAAATCAATAGATAAATAGATCAACTAGATCATTTAGATCACGAAAGGTAGGATGGTGGCTGATGGTAAGTCTGAAATTTACTGATTTACTAAGAATATAATAACAGCTTTAACGGTAATGTAAAACATAACAATTTTAATAAAAATATGTACATATGTATATCAACTATGCTCATAAGATCAAATAGTATTTCCCACTCGTCGTCAAATAGATCATCGATTCAATAAGGTTTCAATAGATCAAATAGATCAATAGATCAATAGATCATGGCAAGGCGGACAGAGGGGGAGGAGGGTGGTTTGATTTTAATTCTGAATTAAACTGATTTACTGGAGAATTAGGGTATGTAAAACATAAACAATTTTAATAAAAAATAATGACTTGAAATCAATGATAATAGATCATAGAATCAATCTTAGATCAATATGATAAAATAGATAAATAGATCTAATATAGATAGATAGATCAACGGATGAGCACACAAAATAGGATGGTTGAAATGGTCTGGGGGGGGGGTTTTTTATTTATTGAGCTGGATTTTTGGGGGGGTGGTACACGATTTACTCGATTTTACTGATTTATAATGCCTTTGAGGTAAGGTAATAATCGCGAATTTTTAACACGTATTATAAATCATAAAATGAAAGAATTTTGTTAAATACAAAATGTTTTCCCCCACAAATTAAGCAAAAAATAATTAAAAGTTTTAAAATATATAGTTTTTTTAAAATAAAATAAAAATAAATAAAATAAATAAATAAGTAAACAAACATTACGTTTTTAACAATTACATAAGAAACGGAAATGTAATATATTACAATATGAAAGACTTAGAATTTCCAAGTACCTGTCGGCATTGACAGATATATATATATTATATATATATATAATTAATATATATTATATATATATATATATAATATATATATACTAATATATATATATATATATATATATAATATTATTATAAATATATATATATATATATATACTATTATATATATTTGTATGGTATGTGTATGTGTGTTGTATGCTATTTTGTATACATTTTATTGATATCGCATCACAATTACAATGTACTAGTATATATATATATATATCTAGATTCTAGATATGTGATTTATCTGTACTGTTGAAACTAACTATCATTATATTAAATATACATAATATTCATATATATATATATATATATTATAACTATAAATATCTTTTTATATACATATATAATAATATACATATTAAATATCAAAGTATAATGATCATATACTAAATATCTTATATAATACATATATTATAACTAATATATATACAATAAAACATATAATATATTATATATATAATTACTAAATTTATATATATACTATATAATATATATATATACATATATATATATATATATAATTATATAATACTAATAACTATATATTAAATATTTATATATATATTATATTATAATATATACTAATATAGCTATAAATCACTATAATATATATTGAAATCCGCCCTATACCTTTTAACCCTTATACAAACCTTATATAACATATATATTAATATAATATATATATATTATATATAGTATATATATAATTATATATATATTATATATATATATAATATTATACTAATTAATATATTATATAACTATTTTCATCATACATATGTATAAATATATTCTATAAAAGATATATTATATATATCACATTATATATACATTATAATATATATATATTATATTATATAATACTAATATAAATCATTATAATATATACTATAATATAATATATACTATATAATATATTAATATATATTAATTATATAATATAATTTACATAATATATATCATATATATATATTAATGAGTATTTATAAGTTATTATTTTATATCTACTATATTATATCTATTTAAATAAATACTATATACTATATATTATAATTATTATATTATAGTATATATATCAAATGTTTTTAGGTAATAAAAATATATTATTTTTTTTTTAAAAGAAATGTAATATAAGTATGGTATGTAGCTATTTATGAGAATTGATCACTTTTCGTTCTTCTTATATATTATTTTATTATATTAATAATTTATATAATATATTTATATATATATATTATATAACTAATATATATTATATATATATATATATATATATATATATATATATATACGTAATTATTAGGCGCTATACGCCATTTATGGCACTTTCAAACATAATTTTTATATTAATTATATATATATTATTATTAAATTATATATATATATAATATTATATATTTATACATATAACTATATCTATATATATATTATATATATATATATATATATTATAATAGATATTTAGTATGTGGGGGCTTGAGTGCCATTTAGCCTTTCAAATTATATATATATATATTTATCCTATCATACCCATTAATATATTATCTTATTATTTTAATATTTTTACAATATAATATATATATACATGATATATCTATATATATATAAATATATATATATATATATAATACTCAATATATATATATTATATATTGGCCTTACAGCCATTTTGCCATTCGAACTTAATTATATATACTAATACAAATGGTATAGCTACATGTACAAAACACTGTTCCAAGATTTTTTTATATAAATGTTATGACTAGAGAATATATAATATTATATAATCAATATAATATATCTACTATACTAATATATACTTTTTATAGACTTTATATATATATAGTATATGTACTTAAAACTGTGGAGAGTTAGGTACAGTGGATAAAAAAGAGTAATTACTTCTTATCTTATTTCCTAAGATTAAATTAAATTAAATAGGAAATAATTGGCTTATTCAATGTTGGAAATACATCACTAATATAATGCATATCAAGCAATTGGTTAACACAATAATCTGATTTAATGATTAATAATGAGTCTATTAACATATAATAACATTTTTTTCCAACCCTTTCTTCCGTAACTTAGGGTACAATTTGATTAAACAAGTGGTTCACAGTTTATAATAAAAATTCAAAAGGTTAATATAATGATATTCAGCTAAAGCCTGATTTTTCGGCCTTGACAGCACCGGTCTTTTCAACACATCTCTCTCCTTATAATGTAAGACACCAACTGCCTCACCGTTCGAAATTCCCTTCATTCTCAGCACCCCCTCGGGCAGCATCCACAGTGACTCACTTCCCCTGGAGTGCATGCGTTGCGCTACGTCACATGATGGCGTTGCAGGCGCGCTTAAGCAACGAACGCCTCGCTGTACTATCACGGCATACTATAATATCGTTTATCTCGCCCTGCAGTATTGGTTTCGATGTGGCGCTCTCTCTCCTTATAATGTACAGACACAACTGCCTCAGCCGTTGACAATTCCCTTCATTCTCAGCACCCCTCGGGCAGCATCCACAGTGACTCACTTTTACATTATTTGAAAGTTTTAACAAAAAAGAGTCGTTAAGAAGTTTCTTACAAAGCAAAGATAAGTTAAAGTTCGATTTACAGGTGAATATATATCAGGTATACATAATTATGGTGAGAGTGGGGAATCCTGCTCTCACACGTTTTTTTTTTTTTTTTTTTTTTTTTTTTTTTTTTTTTTGAATGGTAATTTGACACTATTATAAGGAAATACAAACTATTTTTGCAATACTATTAAAACAAAATATGTAAACAGACCTCATTAATTCTACAATATCCCATTACAAAATCGATTGCATTTTCATAACCTCTATTACATAACATTAGACCGCCTTCAATTTATTTATATCGATCTTCCCGCCATGAGATTTATTATAAAGAGTTCATAATTACTTGTTCATAATTTATATAGCGTCAGAGAGAGGGAAGAAGATAAAAGTTATCCCACTAAGGTGGGAGAAGATAGAGGTAAAACAGAATTTCGTACTTGTCGTGAGAAGTCAAAAGCTTCATTATCTATTGAAACGCTACGGTTCGTTTCGGGGTCAAGTATGTAATGATATTTGAAATCAATAATGAACCCATATCTCTCCAAAAAAGGCACCCCCAGGATGTTGAAGTCAACTTCGGCCGCGAACGCGTAAAATTCGTATTGTTTCCCAAGCCCAATGTCGATTTTAATTAATTTTTTATTATAAATAAATATTAACGTTCCGTTGGCCGCTCTCACAGTGCCAATCACATCCCCATTCCTATCCGTCTCCGAAGGTCGTATTAAATTTAAAGTGCTTTCCTAATCTAGCAAATAACCATTATTATTTCTCCTATCCGTAATATAATAAAACATCAAAACCTGCCTTCTTGGCAGTTATCGCAGCATCAAAATTAACACAATTCCTTTTGAAAAAAGAAGTCTCATTTTCAGAAATTACCCATTTATCATTATCATCATTTTTATTATTATCATTATTATTATTATCATTATTATTATTATTATCATCATTACTATTATTATTATCATTATCATTATTATTATTATTATTATTATTATTATTATTATTATTATTATTATTATTATTATTATTATTATTATTATTATTATTATTATTATTATTATTATTATTATTATTATTATTATTATTATTATTATTATTATTCCTCATCCTCATTATTACTGTTAGAATATTAATTCAGTACCCTGCGTTCTTCCTCGATCCGCGCCTCGGCATTTAAATCATAAGCGTTACGGTACTCTTTCCCTCCTCGTAACCCAGTCATTATAGTATTTGTGAATATCCCGTTTTCTAAACCCGTGCTTAAGTTACCCTGCTCTGCATGCGAAGAGTTACATACTAAAACAAAATCAGACTCTGCCTCCGTACTTTCTCCTGTCTCACCAGGGGAATGAACTGACTCTATTGGAGGGATAACCGCTTCCCCATCAGAGACGTTTTCTGTAATAGCGGCCATAGCATGATCACTAACATCACGATTATTATTTTGACAGATATTCCTATTAGTATTCCTGACATATCTATACCTATTATTATAATTTGTGTTTCTACTTAATAATTATGAATTATTATAATTATTATCATCGATCTCCAATTTCTATTATTTAATTATTATTATAGTTTGCAACCCTACTGATAGGAACATCTATTATAATTAACACCTCTATTCACTGCCCATAATATATTATTAAAATTACGCGGCACTTCTGAAGGCAATGCATTCTCGAATCCGTTAGTCGTAATATTTTCTTCGTTGACGGAAAACATTCCCCCTCCCCCTGGATATTTTGAATAACCCTCATAAGTAAAACCCCTAAATCGAACATTATCAGAATTGTTATTTATTCTATAAATATTAAAATGTCTATTATTATTATAATTATTATGATTACCACATATCATTATTGTCTTAAATAGTTTTGATAACCCAACGAGCTTTTTATTATTGTTACAATTAATATTTTCAACTACAATTGTGATTATTATTATAAAAAATACCTATTAAATATTAAATTTTTCATTTTCATTATATTTATAGCTATAAATTTCTAATATAACCGGTCATTGTGGATTATTTTATAATAACGTCCTTCTACTATTAATCTTGCCCTTATGATTATTATTAGAATACTATCTATATTTCATTTTTAAAAAAATTACCTCTATAATTAAAAAATTTTCGCCTAAATTAAGTATTCCACCTCGTAGTTATTCCCCCTTGGCTCGTCGTCGATCGAGTTATAGGGGAGCCTCCACGTTTCCCTGCATTGAATTTTGATCGTCATTGGTGATGGAAGATTTTTTTGAAGTCCGCACTCGGCTTTCCAACTAAAAGGTTGTGGATGGTTTTAAAATGAGATAACATTCTTATCTGTTGTTTTATCTGCGTAGCTATTAGGTTTCGGTCTATTTTGCTTTCGTGATTGGAAGACTCTCCTTGTCCATTTTGAGAAAAGTCTTCTTCCTCCCTTGTTCCCCTATTTTGGAGAAATTCGTGAGGGATATGTGAATTGGGGTTTGAGATTTCAGGCCAAGTTGTAAGAGTCATCTTGCTTTTTGTTTCAAATATTGGGTGAAACTTTTTTTTTTGAGTTGAGCGAATTTTAACGGGTTTCCTTTCTTCTTCTTGGGGGATTTGGGGTTGATATTTTTGCTTGCTTTATTTAGGGAAAAACTTTATACCTATGGCGACAGGATTTCTTTTATTTCACTACTTTTCTTCGTGGAATTTGAACTTATCTTTTTTTTTCTCTCTTTTTGTGTGTGTGTTTTGACCGGCACTTTTCACTTTTTATGTCACTTTGCGTTTGTATATTAGATGTTATTTGTTCGAGTTCACTCTGGGTTCGCCATTTCTTGTACTAAACTGTGGAGAGTTAGGTACAGTGGATAAAAAAGAGTAATTACTTCTTATCTTTATTTCCTAAGATTAATTAAATTAAATGGGAAATAATTGGCATCAATGTTTAAAATAATTAATAATGCATATCAAGCAATTGGTTAACACAATAATCTGATTTAATGATTAATAATTATGAGTCTATTAACATATAATAACATTTTATTCCAACCCTTTCTTCCGTAACTTAGGGTACAATTTGATTAAACAAGTGGTTCACAGTTTATAATAAAAATTCTAAAGTTAATACAATGATATTCAGCTAAAGCCTGATTTTTCGGCCTTGACAGCACCGGTCTTTTCAACACATCTCTCTCCTTTTAATGTAAGATACCAACTGCCTCACCGTTCGAAATTCCCTTCATTCTTAGCACTCCCTCGGGCAGCATCAACAATGACTCACTTTTACATTATTTGAAAGTTTTAACACAAAAGAGTCGTTAAGAAGCTTCTTCCAAAGCAAAAATAACAGTTAAAGTTCGATTTACAGGTGAATATATATCAGGTATACATAATTATGGTGAGAGTGGGGAATCCTGCTCTCATATATATATATATATATATATATATATATATATATATATATATATATATATATATATATTATTAAATAGTATATATATAATATATATTATAGTAATATATATATATATATAGTATGTAATATTATTAATAAAGTCTATATATATATATATATAGTATATAATATATAAAGATATATATATATATATATATATATATATATTATATATATATACTATATATATATATATATATATATATATAATATATATATATATATATTAATATATATATATATATATAATATATATATATATACTATATATATATATATTATTATATATAGATATATTATATAGTATGCTAACCCGTATTTTTAAAACACTCTCTCTGGATTGCACTTGATAAAGTTACTCGATGCTGATGGTCTGAATCTGAGCTCTTTTATACCCTGCAATCCTCACCTTCAGCCCCAAAACCCTCCTTTTTAGTTAAAAAAAAAGAACTATTCTTTGTGTTCTTTATCTTCTTTCTTAGTATGTAGAGATTGAACGTCTTTGGAAACCAAATTACCTAAATAAGAACTCTTCCTCGGTAACCAATGAAACGTCACGAAACGGAATCGACTTCTCCCAGTAATAATATTATATTATTTCAACATATAAGCGTTTAAACGTACATAATATAGATTGAAATAACATGAATCGCATTCCTTTAAACACTTACTAATCGAAATAATTTATTACTCTTACCATCTAAATGATATATCTTAAAACAATAATTATCTTTAGAAATAATTGAAATCTATTCCTAAATATATTATGAGAGAAATCGATTATTTTCGTGGCGTTTCATCGGATCTCGGGAAGATATACTAGCGATTTATTTCGGTTTCGAAATACGTTCAAACGTTTACTAGCAGAGTAACCATCGATACTGTGTCATTTCAACGGGCTTGATATTCCTATGAGACCTAAACTCGATGTCTAAGTTCCCGATAGCCTAAATTTTTTTGGGGATAATTTTTTTTTCATCCAGACCTCACAAAAAATTTCAAGGTTTCGGGAACTTGGACATCGAGGTTACGTCACATCGGGTGAACGAAACCTTAGAAGTGTCATTGTTTCAGGGGCTACTCGGATATACTACGTTTGAACGTATTCGGAAACCAAAATATCTAAATATCAGCTCTTTCTCGACACCCGATGAAACGGCCTTAACGGAATCGACTTCTCCTATAATATAGATATGAATATGATTAAATAATTTTAACGTATAATCGTTTAAACGTATATAATATGCATAGAAGTATCATTAAAAAATTTTGATAAATAAGTGTTTAAACTTTTACATAATTTACTAGTTTTGTTAATGGGAATTATTATTTTTTTTTTTAATTTAGTCTCCTCTAAAATCCAGTTTTTCTTTAATTAAAATATTTTTTTAGGAGGTAACTGAATTACATAAATTAAAAAAAAAAAAATGTTTCGATAAATAAATGAATCTCGCGCAAAAGCAATATGTGATCATTATAAAGTTTTGCTTATAAAAAATACAATAACAAGAAAAAAACACTAAGATATTCGTTTCCTAAATTTCAATTTCCATAGTGACGATTTGTCAGTCCCTTAGTAACAATTCATTGTAGGATATGTAGGTTTCGAAATTCGTTCAAACGTATTTAAACTCGGTTTCCCTTCATATAATATCGTTTCGACGGGCTTGAAATTCCTATGTGACCTAACCTCGATGTCTAAGTTCCGAATCGCCTACATTTTTTGGGGATATTTTTTTTTTTCATCGAGACCTCTCAAAAAATTTCAAGGTTTCGGGAACTTAGACATCGAGGTTACGACACATCGGGTGATCGAAACCCTAGAAATGTCACTGTTTCAGTGGCAACTCTGATATACTTAGTTTGAACGTATTCGGAAACCAAAAATATCCCTCTAAATTAGTCAGCTTTTCCTCGACACCGATGAAACGTCCTGTTAACCGGAAGCAGACTTCTCCTATAAATATAGACCATGAATATGATTCTCTATAATTTTCAACGTACAGTCCATTTTAAAGTCACGAAAACTTACAGAGGCCATTCTAAAAGCTAATTTTAAATATACAATAAAATAATTCAATTTCCTTTTTAACATTCCTACATAAATTACTTCTTTTTATTTTTAAAGTCAAAATCATTGATACCATTAAGGTAAATTTTTAATGTAAAACTTTACAGAGGTAATTGAATGGATAACTGAGAAAGAAAATCAAACGTTCGAAATCGAACATATTTATAGTCTTTCCCCAAAGAAAGAGATAATGATTCATTCATATATTTTCTACTATCAAATTCACGACATCACAAATGGATAAACATAAAAAAGCTGACGGTTAAATAATTTCGTTTCCTTTAATCGATCACAATTTCACTTAGTCTGACGTTCTCAAGGTGTCTGGACGGCGGATCCCTTTCGAAACAGTTCAAGAATAGGAACGTATTAGAGTTTCGGACATAATTCTCTAAGCATCTATTAAGACACAGAGTTTATATTCAGTCTTATTAGTAATCATTCAACTAGTGGCATCCATAGAATTAAGACTTCCTAACCTCGATGTCTAAGTTCGCGGTATCGGCCTACAATTTTTTTGGTACATAATTCTTTTGATTAATGCCCACGTACTCAACATTCTTTTTAAAAGATTTCTAAGAACTATCTAAAATCAAACACTGTGACAAGCAATTTCCATTTTAAATCAGCTAGCAAATGATTAAACGCTGATTTCCCAGTTTCGTTCTTTAAAATTAAGACGCAATTCAGCTTATTCCCCAGTTCTGTCCACAAACACCCTAACCCATACCCACTTACCCCTGTATAGATAGGAATTAAGGCAGTAAAATAACTATTTAACGGTTAAATTGGAATTAATATTTAGATTTAAAGTAGAATAAAAAGTAACATTTAAAATATTTTTCGATAATACGACACGCTCAAACTGTTCTATAATAATAATTAGTTGTTAATAGGGAATTATCAAAAAAAATGTTTTATATTTTATTTCTTAATTTAGTCTCCTCTAAATTCCAATTTTGCTTTCATTAAATATTTTTTATAGGGTAAAACTTCCTAAATTTTTAAAAACTGTTATGGGAAACTTGCGGAATAAAAAAAAAAGATGGTGACTCAAACATACACGAGCCTTGGTTGAAAAAAATATACATGAGTTACAAAAATCATAGTACGACAATGGATTTACAGAGTAAGCTTTATCATCGCAATTCCTGTTAAACACTTAACTAATCGAAATGAACTTTAATAATATTACTATCTAAATGATATATCTTAGAAATAAATTATCTATAGAAATAAATTAAATCTATTCCTAAATATATTATGAGAGAAGTCAATTCTTTTCGTGGCGTTTCATCGGATCGTTTCGGAATATACACTGGGCGCCGATATTTCGGTCGGTAATACGTTGCAAACGTTATCTATAGTTAAGTAACCTTAAACACGATGTTGTGTCATTTTCAACGGCTTGATGATCCTATGTGTCCTAACCTCGAATGTCTAAGTTCCCGATCGCTTAAATTTTTTTAGGCGAAATTTTTTTTTGCGAATGATACGCCACACAAAAAAAAATTATCAGGTTTTCGGGAATTACGACATATATGAGGTGCTTACCGACGACTATTGGCGGTGATCGAACACCTTATGAATGTCGTTTTTCGAGACTAGGGCCTACTCGTCTAGTTGACTACTTAGAGGGGGCAGGATTGATGGGATCGCTCATCGGAAACCATAATATTCTAATATCAGCTGGCGTTCTCTCTGACTACCCGACTTTGAAACGTCTCTCCTATAACGGAAATCGTTACTTTTTTCTTTCTAGGTAAATTTAATGTTCGAATTGGTATTCTTGTAGATTTCTTGCCTCTTAAACACTAACGTTACTCGGGATCATCATGAGATTATTATGAGATTATTATGAGAGATTATTATGCTGAATTAAGGGTTGAAAGAATACTGGTACTTTAACTGGTGAATCCTTCGCTGAAAAGCAAGTATAAAGTTAGAGGACATTATTTTGTATATTCTAATGTTTCATTCCTTTTAAATAAAAAAACTAAGTATGTTTTCGTTCGCAAAGGTGAAAATAACCTTATTACGTGGTTAATATTCGCAGTCCCTTTAAAATTTACTTACTCAATTGCTTTCGTTACTATGAATTAATTATAAATATTACTTAATGCTAAAATAATATATGCTGAGTCATGTTGAATATACATAATAAATTTATCTTTAAATTATTTCAATTTTTTAAAATCTCACTGCTCAAGGACATGTTTCATTAGGGTAGAGAATGATTCTATCTTTTCGTAAGGCTCGTTATCAACCGAATTATTTATCTCGGGAATAGTTACGACGGCCGATATAGATTATTTCGGTTTCGAATACGTCAGAATATCGTTCTAATAGACGGAGTAACCCTTATGAACACTGTGGGTCATTTCATAACGGGTTATCATGAGTGTTCCTACCTGTCTAACCTCGGATGTCTAAGTTCGCCGATCGCTTAAATCTTTTTCTATAGGGACAATTTTTTTTCTTCTTTCGAGACCACACAAAAAAATTTCAGGTTTTCGGGAACTTACACATCGAGGTTACGACTACATTTTGGTGTAGACTTCGAAACTTCTTTATCAGAAATGTCCTTTCAGGGGGTCTACAATCGGCAGATATAACTACGTTAACGTATTTCGGATAAGCCATAGTAGAATAGGCTCCTAAATATCAGCTCTCCTCGAACACCCAGATCGAACGTCTCTTATACGGAAGCGACGTTCTTTTCTAGGTAATTTAAGTTGATTATAAAATAATATATTTATTCAATCAGATAATGTGCAATTAAAAGCATGATATTATCGATTTAAATAATCCAATTTCAAATTTTTACCCTAAAGAAGTTGAATCTCGCTGAAAGCATTAAATTTGATTCATATATAGAATATATTATTTTAATAACATTATGTTTATTCTTTAAATAAAACTAAGAGTTCAAGTTCTCAAGGGATTAACCATTTACGTTTAATCGCATTTCTTTATATAAAATCAATTAATTTAAAGATAATATAAATTTATATATATCTTATCTATTAATTGGCTTTAAGGATTAAGAACAATATTATTATTTCTTTGAGATTATAAAATTAAATCTATTCCTTAAACTTAAGTATATGATATGAGAAAGAAGTCAAATCTGCTTCGTAGGCTGTTTCAATATCGGTATCTCTATTCGAGAGTTGTTATATATTATATACTGCGATGATTAAGTTTTCCTTCGAAATAAGTTCGTCGTTTTATAGTAGATTGATACACCCTTTTACACAGATGTGTCATTGTCACGGTTTGCTTTTTGACTGATTCCATATGTGTCCATTTCAACCTCTTACGAGTCTCAAAGTTTCCTCTGAATCGCTTTAGGAATTTTTTTAGTTGCAAATTTTTTCTTTAAATATATCGAGACCAAAAAATAAACAAATCACGCAAATGATTTGAGGATCCTACACATTCGATTTATAGGTTACGACAAATATTGGGTTCAGTGAATACGAATTACTTAGATTAAATGTCGTCTTTTAGGCAGGGATTATCTCGGTGCTTAAAATATGGAATGATGTACAGGAAGCGCAAGATTTTAAAAAACCAAAATATCTAAATTATACTAGCTCTTCCTCGACACCCGATTGAAACGTCCTTATTACGAAATCGCAACTTCTCTCTTTTAAGGTGATTGTATTTACTTATGAGAAATAGTGTTTCATTAATTGATGAATTTGGACCGTTTCAACAGTACTAGGCCTCTGTGTAATATCCTCGTTATGTATGATATTATAGATCCTTATATTTGATTTGAACGTAGACGTTTATCAACTATTCTTTTGCATTTCTACACACAACTCGTTGCGTGTATTGTTATCTTTCGCTTAATTTCAAAAGTGGAATTAATCGTATGTGAGACTGGGAAATTGAGATCTGTGTGAGGTCTTTGAAGTAGTGCATGTGCTTATTCACTTGTTTAAAATGTATTAATATTAACGTGAATGTGAGTATTGTTCAACAGTAATTAAAGTTAGAAGACATATTGAAAAGGAGCACTTTTTCGCTTCGTTTTAAGTCATTTCTTTATCCCATTTTAAATACTTAAAACGTTGACTAATACGATTGGGAGCGAAATCAAGTTTAGCTTAATCAGTTGCGTTACTGTAATCTAGATATGACACTAGTTTTATTGAGATCTTTGGAGTCGTATAACTCAGATGTTATCTTTAGAAATAAATTAAATCTATGTTTATGCTTCCTTTAAATAATATATTTGAACTTTATGAGTAAGATAATCGATTCTTTTCGTGAGTGTCGTGTATTTTATTCGGGATTTCGGGACATGGGACCGGGAAATTCTAGTATTATCAGCTCTAGACGGATGATTATTTTTCTATTAGGTTTCGATATATTTTGCGATAAGAGGTGTTATATAGTTCGTTAGAGTGTACCTCGCCGGTCTTTTATACTTATATCAATTTCTCTTGTGTTGTGGGATTTATGTTCCGTAAATGGCAGGGCGGCCCGGCTCCTAATCTTTTTTCTTTTATATATCCATAGTGTGTGCCTTTAACTGGAGACCATCTCTAGGGGTAATGTCTAATTTCCCGATCCGTTTCCTTACGATTTCTGATAGCGTTTTCTTATGTAGTTTGTGAGTTTAAAGAAAATGACCATCTTTTCTCTTTTCTAGTTGTCCTCAGTATCCTTAATATATGATTCTCGCGCAGAAGTGTGGATTATAGCTGTCCCAGTACCATACTATAATAAGGCCACAAATTGCACACCAAAATAGAAATTCTCAGTAGCGATATATTGATATGTAAATTTGTTACTAAGAGGATAGATTAGAGGCAATGACCCCTTAGTGATCCCATCTCATCGATATTACGAATAATATTTTAGAACCGCTTACTTCCTTTTGATTGTAGCACCGACAAATGATAAGAGTTTAGATATAACTGCAATTGGCACCCCTCTGAGGTCCCATGTTCAGACATATATGTATCTAATAAGCATCGCTTAAGCATAGCGGGGTTCTACCTATCTAGAAACTTCTAGGCTGGGGGGCTTTCTTCCTCCAAGCAAATCTACTTATTCTCTTTGCTATCTCCTCGTTTGCGCCTCTCCACCTTATATGTTACTACTTATGTAATTTATGTGGTGCGAATTTGTCCATATAAATATATCACGATGCATGTGCAGGGAAACTCAAAACAATTATCTATAAATACGAACATTATATAATCAAGCCTCATTCCTCGTATATAATATTATCTCGCGGATGCTAGGCAATTCCATTTTTCATTTTACTATCCTGTCTCGGTTCAAATTTACAACGGCGTCTATATATCCTCTCTATAAACTCAGGATATTTCGATCTTTCTTATATATTAGATTTTATTATTAATATTAATTATATAACTTATATTATATTATTTATATAGGACCGTTATGTTTTACGACCTTCGGAGTTATTGATTTTTTTTTTTTATTATAAATATTTAGTATTTGTTGCGCTAACAGTTGCCATTTAAAGGTGTACGAACAGATTGTCAAAAAATAAGATAATTAGGACAGTCGTTTACTGATCTAATCCGTCAAGTTTTAATTTTTTGTTTGTCTTTTTTAACTAAAGCGATATACTCGCAGTGCTTAAACTCCGCCACTAACTCTAGACTACGAGGTAGATCCTAATGCAGGTACATTTCTTCTCCTTCGGGGAACGGACAGATAGATATGGCTATTTCCTCCCCCCTCCGGGGGGTCTCCGGAAGCCCGCTCCGCTTCGCAATTCCGTGCTCTGTCGACTGATGTGAAGAAGTCGCAAGAATGCGGGTTTTGCCATCTCCGACCCTCCTACTACTGAGTGTAATGATATAAACATATGTCTCTCCCCCCATGCTACTTTTTAAATCAGTGAGAGAAAACTAACCTATTTTTTTTTAGTACTTTATTTATTTTTCATTTGTTTTAATTTAGTAGCTTTAATCCTCAGAGGATGTCAAATATATATACTTTTGTTCTCTGTGTTCTGTAAGTTGTAATGTGAGTGGTGGTGATGATGAAAAAAAATGTTTTTTTTTGTTTTTTTGTACATTTTCGTAATAGCTTATCGCTGGATTTCAAAGATGTATTCGTCTTCTGTAAGTGTCGTTACTTTTCGACACTTTCTTTTTTGTCTCAAACACAAAGAGTCTCCTTCATTTCATTTATTAAATATATTACTTTAATTAATTTTTCGCAATTTTTGATACTGTCCTTATCAATCTGAATCATTGTTTATGGATCTTGTTACTAGACATTATATGTTTGAAAAATAAGAAAACAAAAAAATCAAACTATGATCGGAGTTTCTAAGCATTAACCACGGTAGCCCATAATCCATAATGTAATTTATTCTTTCTATATTTTAATAGAAATTATATTAATAGTAATCTTTAATATTTTGAAATTATTATTATTTTGATAGAAGTCTCGATTGACTTTTTCTGAGTCATACGTGTCATATACGAGATTCTAAGGAAATTATATATACTGGTGAATGTATTAGTAAGTTCTCGCTTTCATAATTCGTTATCATAACAACGTATTAATATAAAGAAAATTGGTGTTGTACGTATTATAGTAAGGAATCAATAAATTGATTTACGTAGTAATGACGAGAGAGAGATTCAGTTTAAGAAGTTCTTAATCAATTTTGTATCTATTAATTATCTATATATCATATGTGTGTTGATTGACAAGTAAAATAGGGAACTTGCTTGGGAGAGATTAATGAAATTTATAAAAGATCCGTACGGTGTACTCGTATAAAATTATTTTTAATCCTATTATATATATATATATATATATATATATAAATCAAAATTATAAATAATAAAAGTGTTTGAGCCTTTTAAAAAATTCTATTTAATTCATAATATGGCTCTAGTTTTATATTTTAAATTTTTTTTTTATTTCTATTGAGTCTATTATCACTTACTCATTCAACAAAAGTACAGATGATCAAATAACAAGATAAAAACAACACAAAAATAAAAAAAAAACCAACCAAAATCAATTCATGGATAGCTAACATAGAAAAAACCAGAGTTTAAGTCAATCAGGGGTTGATTTTCCAAAATTTGAATTTTTTTTGCCGTGCCGATCACGACTTACCACATGATATTATAATGGTTAGCGGTAACACATCTAGTATTAGGTTATTAAATCATTAAATACCTATAAGAATATAATATTGTCTCTACGTCTGATGTTATTCAGGGACGGACTCAGCTATACTAACGTACTTGAACGTTTACCGGAACCAAAAATTAGCTAAATATCAAGCTCTCCTCGACACCCGATGTAAACGTCTTAAATACGGCATAATTGACGACTTTCTATTAGGATAAATTATGTTTAATAATTTTTCAAATATACTTGTTTTAATTAAAGCTTTTAAGTATACTTCAACATCTTCGTAGACTTGATAAATAACAATAAAATTTTTTTCTACGTTATATATAATACTTGAATCTCGCTCATAGTCAATATAAATTATTATTGTAGTAAGCAGTGATAAGTATACACTATAATATCTGAGTCTCGGATCGTGCAGCAGATTTAGTAATATTTAATTTCAGCCCAATTGGACGATTCCTAATAGCTCGGTCGCTGACAGACCTAAATAATTCTCAGATTGCATATGTAGGTTCATTGTGGATAAGATTTCTTTTGTTATCTGGGGGTCTCATGTTGTCCGAGTAACTACTTCATCAGTCTAGCTTTCTGTCGTTCTCATTTTTTAAATTGTGGTTACTTGCAACTGTTCTTGAGGCTATCAACTCTAGGAGATAGCAAGTCACACTATTGTATAATATATAATTTTATTATATCGGCTAGTATAGAATATTATTTTGATATAGTTATTTAGTATATTGCTTTAAGAAGTTATGGTCATTTCTGCTGGATTTACTGTTTATTTTTTATGAATGGCACACTCATTGTATTGTTTTATACTCTGTATTGCGTAATTTCTCTACTCATCTATTTGGTTATAATCGTTTGTTTTATCTTCGTCATAATTTTATTTAACGAGTTCTAGTCTCCGTGATCAGCGATATCATACGGTTTCTTGTAAAAAGATGAACCTGTCTCAATCCTCTGCAGACAGGGCAGCGCCGCCGCCCAGTCGATAACGGCATCGGAAAGGTATCGCGAGCCCTAAGTGTGAGAAAAAATAATAAAATGTGTGAGTACCGACTAATTATCGCTCGCCTCGTCCAAAATCAATCATTATTCAGTGTTATTCTGCTTCTTGATTTTTTTGCAATTACTGTGATTATACTTAGTTACAGTGATTTCAAATATGTGTATCTCATTTATTTTTGTTCATTAATTTACGAAGTCTCTCTGAATATGACGTAACTGAAGCAATGGTCTGCTAATTAAATCCATAGGATAGTAAATTCGCGAGCATATCAATTTGTCAAACGAGCATCTGCTATAATAACTGTCTAATTATATGACTTTCTTATCATTTATCTTAATAATAGATATTAATTATCTTGCTGAATTATCGAAGTCTCAATGCATTTATAATGTCGTCAGATATAATGTGAGAATGTCTCTGTGTTTTTACCGCACGTATACTTTCACTTAAGTATTTTGCAGACCCAGCTTCTCGACTTCCTCATGGTTGTCAGTAATGTTTGCGTTATCACCGTCCGGAATCTGCCTGTATGTCGGAGAATATTACGGTATTCTCGGATTCGAAATACGTTCAAACGTTTTATAATGAGTAACCTTTAGTAACACCTTAAAACATGTGATTTTCATTTAAACGGGCCTTTTTGTATCCATAACTGTGTTAGTGTTACCTAACCCCGCGTTTCTACGAAATTTCCCGGATTCTCTGAATTGCTTTTTAAAAATTTGTGATTTATTAGCCTGTTTGGTATAAACAAAATTTTTTATTTTGTCGCAAAGGAACCGCTACAAATAACAAATTTTATCTACACTGATGATCGGGATCAAGTTTAACATCCCACAAAAATTGCTGACGCGCATTTGTTAGCGGTTACGCCTCCTGGGTTGAGATTGTTATACAAAGACTCTTTGTAGTCGTTCGCTGTTTTCAGTGCGCACGTAGGTCCTATTACTGCCTTTTATACTACGTCTGAAAATTATAGATAGATCGTAGTATTTCAGAACGAACCAAATATCTTTATTAAATATTTATCATCGCCTTCTATCACTCGCAGACCTGTGGAAAACGTCCACCTATATGACGGAATTTAAACTACTTTTTTATCTGGTATGTCAGTTATAATTAAGATTTCAATTTATTAGCTTTTAAAACGCTACATTTGCATATCTCAATAGATTCGTATCTCAATAGCCCTGAAAATGCTCCTTCATATAAATTGTAGCTTTAGCACCGTGTAATCTCGCGTCAATATACGTACATATGCACTTTAACGATTATTTTATCAGTTTTAATTTAATATTCAATTTTAGGCGTTAATATTCAGTATACCGAAGACTTGTCTATTTTATATCCGACTACATCGTTTCGTTTTTCGTTACGGTCACAAGACCAAAACTAATTGCTTTGTATACTATTTCTTCCGGGGGCGACACATCGAAATTTTGTTATTCCATATCATCTAATATGATGTTTCCGAACCATGTTGTCTTATTCCTTATATTTCATAAAAATAAGTACAATTAGAATTATAATTATACGCAATATTTACCATTTGTTATCCAAGTCAAATTGAATAGCCATCCTGAAGATATGAACCCCGAGGAATTATATTAACCTTAACAATTTACAACTACATTAAATACATATTTATTCATAATATCTTTAAGATTCTTCCCACTTTACTAATAATTCGTTTTTCTCTTCCTGTGAGTTAAAATTTTGTTTTTAGAGTTTTACTTGTTTGTGTCCTATAGATAAGTAATCTATTTATATATAAAAAATAAATAAATTCCAATAACAAAACTTTATAAATGTATTTATAAAAAAAAACTATTAAATGCATATTTCTAAAAATCAATTTTTTAATGTTTTATCATTATATATTTATATAAATCAATGGTATTCCTTTAATCCTAAAAAAAACTAAGAAGTTCGTTCCTAAATTTCAGGTTTTATTTCCCGCCGTTTCGTCGGGACCCGAGAAAGAGCTTATGATAATATATATTTCATTTTGAAATACGTTCAAACGTATTACAACTCTGCATCTTTTACTGTAGTATCATTTCAACGGGCTCGATTGAGCATTTGTTCGTACCCTCGATGTCTAAGTTCCCGTTAGCAAAAAATTTCCAAAAATTTTTTTTCCAAACAATCGAGACTTTTCAAAAAATTTTCAGGGAATTGGGAACTTGGACATCGAGGTTACGACCACATGCTCACTTGTGTTCATTGAAATGTCAATATATTAAAGACTACTGAATTATAATACGTTGGAACATATTTGGAAACCAAAATATTCAAATATTAGTTCTTCCTCGGTACCCGTGGAAACGTCATGAAACGGAATCGACCTTTTCTAGGAATAGTGTTTAATAATTTCAACATATAAGCGTTTAAACGTATATAATATGGATTGAAATTACAATAAAATATTTCGATAAATAAATGAATCTCGCGCAGAGCAAAATTTTATCAGAATATAATTCATCGGATCAAAAAAAAAAGTGCTTGGAACTGTCGTCGGGTCACAAAAAATAGTGCTTTGGAAAGACCTTTAACTTTTAATAAATGTTTAAACTTAGATTTTTCTTAACTTAGGTGTCTATGGTATCGAAGCTATCAAAAAATTTGAAAAAAATCTCGCCGGTTTAGCTATCCGCATTATATATTTTGTTAAAAAAAAAATTTTTTTATTGAAATAATTCAAATATATTTTTTATATATTAGGAGAGATGTCGACTCATTTAGCGCTGTTTCATCAGATCTCAGGAAGAGTTAATAGAAAGATATTTGGGTTTCGAAGCAGGTTCGAATGTTTTATAGCAAAGTACCTCTTGATATAGCGTTGGGTGAAGGGATGTGTGGGTGTTGGGTTATTGGAAAACGGGCTCGATTTCGTTTTATATCCTAAACTTTCGATATCTTGATAGTGTGGTGTGTCCTGCAGTGTTTGTTCTATTGTGGTAATGTCAACCTTGTTAGTAAGATCTGGTTGTAATGGTCTGTAGTGATGCTGATGGACCGTAGGTTATTGTAAGGTGAGTCGAGAGTATTTTAGTTGATTACATTGTGTATTTTACTTAATACTTTTACTTGTGTAAGTATCTCGTTGATGGTTTAGATTTATTACGCAGGTTTGGTGGTCCAAATTTGTTGTGTGTTGTGTGTGTTGGGATATGATTGAATAGGGCCAAAGTGGCTCTGACATAAAAATCATTTATACTTTTACATACAATTGTTTGACGGAATGTTTGAGCG
>JABUQX010009127.1:27500-47500 GCA_015478945.1 Trachelipus rathkii
ACAATCTGCCACTCCCCCCGCTCTTCCAACGCCACATGTCGTTCTTCCCATTGTTCCTCTTCTTCTATTATGTTATTCGGGATATTCAACAGCTGTTCGAAATATTCCTTCCACCTTTCGCTAATATTGGACGGGCTTGTTAATAATGTTCCATCTTCATTTTTTATTGCATAGGTTGGCGGGGCAGAGCCCTTTCTATAGTTTTTTGCAATGCTGTAGATTAGCTTTCTCGTCCCCTGAAGGTCTTCCTCCAGTTCTCCTCCAATCCTTTCCCATGTGCTCTCCTTTTCTCTTCTTTTTATCTGTTCAGCTTCTCTTCTCGCTTCCACATATTCCTCCCTCTATATATATATATATATATATATATATATATATATATATATATATATATATATATATATATATATATATATATATATATATATATATATATATATATATATATATATATGTATTAACCCTTGAAGAATTAATACAGTGGTAATGAAAAGGGGTAATTACTTTTTATTTTTTTATTTCTAAGACTAATTAAATCAGGTAGTAAATAATGGAATCAATGTTTAAAAGTTAACACAATGGGTCAGTTCACAGTTATTAATAATATTGGTGAAGGTTAACACCATAATTTCTACAATCAAACACAATTTTCCGGCCTTTAACAAGCCGACACTCAACACGACCTCTCTTCTTATGACTTGAGATCTTACTGCCCCTGCCTTCCCTCAAATGCCAGGCATTCTCGGGTAGCATTTTGCAGTGACTCATTTTTACGACAATGGAGCCGTACAGAAGAGTCACCGAATATTTTTCTTACCTAATGAAATACCAATAATAATTAAAATTTAACATACAGAGAACCCCCTTTTTGAGTGATGTTACAGGTGTATATAGCCGTGTACAAAGCTACTATGAGAGGTGTACAGGATTATTGTGAGGGCAAAGAGAAATCTTGTCCTCACACTTTTTTTTTTTTTTTTTTTTTTTTTTTTTTTTTATAGTAGTAATTTGACATTATTATTACGAAATACAATTTTTATTCTTACAATACATTGTTACAAAATACATAAAAGACCTTCTTAATCCCCACCTCGGGGGGTTTGACTATTTCAACTCTTCTATTACAACCCCTTCCTGTTACATTTTGTAAGGAACACGCGGGAATTTATTCACAACTATTAATGTTTGGCAGCATGCTTTTCAGCCGTAGTATTAGATAGAGGAAAGAAGATGATTTTTTTTTTTTTTTTTAGGATAAATATCAATTTAATTACTGTCTAACTCTAAGAATTGCATGCAGAACTAAGAAGCCCCCCCTTTTCTCTTTTTTTTTTATTTATCTATTTGTTTCTTTATTATTTTATATATATATATATTTTTTTTTTTTATTTAACCTTATTTTTCTCTTGGGTTCCAGCGTCCCTGTCGGTTATGTTATGAAAAATTCTCACATTTCTTAAATTTTCTACTGCCTCTTTCCCATGCTTCAAAATATAAACGTTATTCTTTTTTATCCGTAGCACCCTGAAAGGTCCCGAGTATCTCTCTGAAAGTTTCCCTACATTATACTGTTGATTTCTTATTAACACTGCCCTTGCCTTGTGGAGATCTTTCGGAACAAATATATTCTTATTTTTATATACAACCTGTGGTGCCAAAGGCCTACGCATTAAAGCCACTAATTTCTTCAAATAAGCACTTTGACTGACTGTGGCACTGAGTGCCTCCTTCTGCAACAAGCTTCCTGGCACTGATAGATTCTGGCCAAACATAAGAACACTGGGAGTGACCCCTTGGTCATTTATAGGGCTAATTCTCAAACAGTACAGTGCCCAAGGCAAAATTTCAGGCCATTTTAACCCTTCATTCTCCCTATCATTAATCATACACCTTAGTGTCACTATGAGAGCTTGATTTAATTTTTCTGCTTGGCCGTTCGAACGAGGGGAATTAGGTGTCGTGATAATATTATCTATGTTGAGTAGGTTACACACGTCATTAAATATTTTGGCAGTGAACTGGCTTCCCCGGTCTGAGATGAGCCTTTTTATAGAGCCACAGAACGGAAAAATTTCGCCCACTAACACATTCAAGCACCGAGTCGACCGTCGCCTGCCTAAGAGGGTAGGCGAAGGGATACTTACTAAATCTGTCGATAAAAACAAGCAGGTAATTGAACCCCATACTATACGGGAGCTTACACAAATCCACATGGAGGGTGTCGAATTTTTCCGAGACTTCCTTAAATCTGCCGAATTCTGGAGATATCCTTCTAACGCTCTTATTTTTTTGACAGACGTCACAACTCTGTATAAATTTCTTTACTCTACTATGCATAAATCTGAAAGCGAAATCCGCTCTTAGAACAGTCAAAGTCCGTTTAATTCCCAAGTGATTTGTATTATGTATTTTTCCTATGACATCATCCACCAGATTTTCCGGTACTAATATTCTAGCTGTGCCTGTGGAGATGTCAACCGCCAAAGACAGCTCCTCGCCCCGATGGATGAATTCCTTGTAACAGGCCTTTAACCCACTAGTTTTCAGCCCCTTTATTAGGTCTCTTATATAACCATCAGTCTCCTGTTCTATAGCTATCTCTTTGAAATCTACACCATCCTGAATTTTCTTCATCATTCCATTTAACCCTTTTTTACTGTAAGTTATAGTATTTATTACAAAATCATCAAAGTCATTATCATCACCAGCTTCGCTACTATTATCGCTATTATTTAATATTATTTATTATTATTATTATTATTATTATTTTATTATTATTATTATTATTATTATTATTATTATTATTATTATTATTATTATTATTATTATTATTATTATTATTATTATTATTATTATTATTATTATTATTATTATTATTATTTTATTATTATATTATTATTATTATTATTATTATTTATTGTTATTATTATATACTTTCGGTTTTATTAATACTATTAATTTATTATATTATTATTATTATTATTATTATTATTATTAATTATTATTATTACTATTCGGTTTTATTATTATTATTATTATTATTATTATTATTATTATTATTATTATTATTATTAATTATTATTATTATTATTATTATTATTATTATTATTATTTTACCTTTCATGTACATTACTTATTATTATTATTATTTACTTTATTCTCATTATTATTATTTATTGTATTATTATTGATTATTATTATTGTGATGATACTTGGCATTTATTATTATTGTTATTATTATTAGTATTTTTATTTTAATTATTACTATTATTAATTATTATTATTATTATTATATATTATTATTATTATTATTATTATTATTTTATTCTCATTTTTATTATATTATTATTATTATATTAGTTATTATTATATTTTTATTATTATTATTATTAATCGCTTTTATTATTATTATATTATTATTATAATACTCCCAGTAGTTTTGTTCTTTTAAGGTCCGATTTAAAGGTCTTAACCCTTCCACAATGGAATTCTGAGAATTCCATCCACTAAACTCCTCCTCCAGTTGTAACTCCGTTTCCATGGTATTTTGTTTTGGCCACGCCCACTCCCCATCTTCTATACAAGCTAGTTGCAATTCCCCAGTCTCTATAATCTTATTTCTTTCGTTAGCCAATTCTGTTAAAATTATCGCCAATTTATTTTTAGCCTTAGAGACCAATTTAAATTCAACGTCAAAATTTGCAATGGCATTCAATAAATTTAATTCCCGAATATTATGAACCTTTGTGGCACTCTTTTTCGTATAAGCTGTGATCAACCCATTGTTGCTGGTACAAATACTGACTTTCCTATTTGCAATTAAGTAAGCATATTTTTGTAAACTGTTATTGACGCATAGTAATTCCTTAACCAACTGTGGTAGTGCCACTTCCACCTCAGTAAGTATGGTACTGTAAAGAGCGAAAATCTTCGTCTGATTATTTTCTTCTCCCATCAGCGCGCTGGCTATAGTGAACTCACTCACTTTCGTGTATAATAGTAACTCAGTTTTTTCATCGGGGAACGACAACAGGGTGGCACTCACCATTGCCGCTTTAGCTTCTTGGAATGCCCGGTCTGCTTCCACTCCCCAGGAAATCCTTTTATTGGAGGCAGGCTTTCCCTTCAACATTTTTGTTAGGGGTTGCAACAATTGGGCCGCTCCGACTATGTTAATTCGGCAAAAGTTATATAGACCGAGGAATGCTCTAAGTTGTTTGATAGTTGTTGGCTTTGCAACATTCACCACTGCATCGATCTTCTCCTTACTAGGCCTAATTCCCTTCTCGCTAATATTGAAACCTAGAAAATCTGTTTCTCCGACTGCAAGTACACATTTTTTTGGGTTCATATAAATTTTCATATACTTTAATCTCTCTAAAACTTTCTCCAACATTGCAACATGTTCTTCAAGAGTCGAACTGGCAATTAATATGTCATCTAAATAAACAAAAACATTCCTTAAATCTCCAAGCAAGATTGACATGAAAGCGCTGGAAGGCACTAGAAGAACACTTATGTCCTTGTATTAAATAGTTAAAACTGTAGTTACCAAAAGGACAAGTAATAGTGAAATATTTTTTTGTTTCCCTCGCTGATCGGCACGTTATAGTAAGCTTGCAGAACGTCTAGCCGTGGTTAGCAACTTGCAAATGTTGGTAAATTGCAATATGAATAATCTTTAATCTTAGGCAGCAGTAAAATTGTCAGAGGTTGGATCTCTGGTTCAATAATCTCAAATCAACGACTAAACGAACTCTGCCATCCGGCTTTGGCAAGAAACTAGTTGGGAAACCCCAATCGCTTCTCCCCCGCGAAATGACCCCCGCGTCCAATAATTTATTGATTTCCTTCTTGGCCTTTTCAAAAAGATGCGGTGCTATACTTCTACTCCTTAGCTGTATTGGCGTGCCTTTGATCTCTACATGGTATGGGTAATTTGCCGCCAACTCGCATAAAATCTCTTCTTTTAAGGGGCACTCTTCTCTCTCCCATCCCCCCTCTTCAACAGTCGAATCTTCCACCCCCCTCCTCTCTCTAGATTTTCCCCCCTCCCCCCTTCCCTTATAGTTTCATTACCCACCAAATTGTGAATGAGCGACAAAGCCATCTCCCCGTTGTCAAAATAAGCCACGCCTCCCTTCTTCCTGTACTTTGTACAGATAAAGCGCCATCTTTTGAGTTGATCATTCTTTAAATTTAAATTAGGTGCTTCATAAGGATTTAAGAACAAGACTTGGTACTTCCTAATTAAATTATTAACTAATTCGTATTCGCAAAGCGGTATATTTAAAGAGACAGCGGCTAGAGGGAATATAGAATTTCGTACATGCTTGGAAAAATCGAAAGCCTCATTACTAAGAGAAATACTACGTTTCGTGCTAGGATCTAATAAATAATGACACCTAAAGTCAATGATGAACCCGTGTTTTTTGAGAAAAGGCATGCCGAGAACATTAAATTTGATATCTGCAGCGTAGGCATGCACATTGTAAAATCTATCTAACCCCAAATCAATTTTAATTACCCTTTTATTATAAATATTCATGCAGCCCCCATTCGCGGCTCTGGCAGTGCCAATAACGGCACCCCCTTTATCTAATTCAGACGCTACCACCAGGTCGAGGCAACTTCCGGTATCTAGTAAATAAGATTCATTATTAGTTTTATCTGAAATGTAATACAATTTATCAAAAACTATATCTCTAACAGCTGCAACGATTTCAGTAGAGTTGCCAGAAACTTCCACTACAGTATTACCAGATAAGTCACATGCATTACTTCTTAAAATTAAAGATCCCTCATGCTTATCGGAAGGAGAAGAACCTCCTTCATCCCTAAAGCTAATACAATTCATTTTCAGAAAGGGAATTTCGCCCCCTTCATTAATTACAAATTCATTTTTATCATTATTTTTATCAACAAGTATGGAGTCACAAGTCTGAATCGCCTCCATTCCCGCCTTCTCCCCAGTAATCGAAGTGGGGGAGCAGGTCGACTCCGTGGGGGGAAACAGCGACTCATTCACAAGTCTATTGCTTTCAAAGTAATTATAAGAATTTACAAAACCGTTATTGCCATCATTATGGCTATCATTTCTAATTCTACAATCACTACTATTATTATTGTCATTATTGTTATTAATCTCATCATGCATTGAGTTACAATTAAAAGTTGAAGATGACTCTACCCCTACTGACTTCTTGATGGTTGACTCGTGTGGGGGAGAGGTTGACTCACTAGAAGCCCCTCTCTCAGCCATTTGAGTCATCGTTTCACCGTTAAAATTTTCGATTTCAGATGCATTGTTAATTACCCGCTCCTGCCTCTGATTATTTTTACAAGTAAAATTTCTATTCCATTTAAACCTATTAATATAATTAACATTTCTATCATACCCACGATTAACATAATTGCAATTATTACTAAAATACCTATTACTATTATGGCCATTAAGATTAGCATACTCATTATTATTATAAAATTTATTATGATCAACACGTGCATTATTATCATAACCATTACTGCTATAATTAATATTTTCATTACCATAGCAATTATTATTATAAAAATCGTCAATACCATGGTTACTGTAATTTCTATTATTATAATTACGACTATAATTTCTACTGTTATTATGATTATCGTTATAATAACGTCTTCTACTATAGTTAAAATTAATATTTCCCCGCCCAAAATTAGACTTATTCATACAAAAGTTGCAGGGTAAACAATTACAAGGATTTCTACTCACACAAGCGTTATTCCCCCACATATTTACCCCCATCTGGCCCGGGAGTCGTCTCACAGGCCAACCTCTCCATTTCCCTGGTTCGAAGTGTTGGAGTTCCGCTGCGGGGGAGAGGGAGTTGCCGGGGGTTGTTTAATTAAGGCATACATTGGGCAATATCGACCTTCACACCTAAATGATTTATGCAAGAATTTCCTATGGAACCTACAAAGACCTTCAGTACTTGGGCCAGCTGCAACATTGTTATAAGTTGATCGGTTGAAGCCTCTTTCTCTTGAACCCTGATTATTGCTGGGGGTGGGGGAATTCTTCGCATTCTGACACATTGTCTTAGCGAGCTCTATTACGCTCTTGGCGAGTGACCTCATTTCTTCAGCTGACTTTTCATGAGAGATTATCAGTCGACTTATTTCTCTTTCTTGTGCTGAAGTCTCTCTGTTAGGTGGCTTGGTGACTTTCTCTTCTGCTGATCGGACGGCGTTTACAGGCTGCCATTCGGTTCTCCCCCCCGCGGGGGATTGGCGAGCACCGTTTTGGGAAAAAAATTTGTTAAAAATGTCGTCGGCAATTTCAATTAATTCCTCAAAATCATGGTTCTTCTCTGTTGTCATGAGGGAGATCTGTAATTGCTGAGGTAATCGTAAGAGAAAGAGTTCTCTAATAAATTTTGCATCGTTGTCAGTTATTGAGTCGAAGCTGCATAATCCGAGCATTTCTTTTATTCTAACTGCATAGTCGGATGGGAGCTCTCCTTCCCTCATTCCTGATCGAAAGACTTCTTCTATCTGCGTTCTTAGCGATGGTGCATAGAGTTTCTCTATTACCTTCACTAGTTTAGTATAACAATCGTCTTTTAGGGGAAGTTTCAACGAATTTGTAATCTTGCTTGGTAATTTTGATGCCAGTAACCTTACCCTCTCCTTTTGATCGATGATTTCATTAAGGTTAAAGATCATTGTTGTCTGCCGAATCCACTCTAAGGCATCAAATTCGTTGAAGGGGGGAATAGCATTGAGGGGGAGATTCTTCTTTCTTCCTTTTCTCCCTAAGAGAGTGGGGGAAGGGTGACTCTTCCCCAGGTTTGCTGCTTCATGTTCTCCTTGGATCTCGTTTTCCGACTCGGTCTCGTATAGCGACGAGTCACCTTCTTCATTTACCCCCTCGATAGGAGGGGCTACTTCTGGGGGAGTGTGATGGGGTCTTGATGATTGAGACCGAGTCACAATAGCTATGTTGTTCCTCTTCGTTTGAACCCTGGGTGACTTTCTTTTCAGACTTGGCATTCTTAACGGTTTTTCTCTTTTTTTTTTTTTTTTTTTTTTTTTGTTTAGGGGAAAGTTTTTAAGCCTATTGTGATAGGGTTTCTTATTTCACTGCTTTTTCGGGGAATTTGAACTGTTTTTTTTTGTTGTTTTTTGTGTGTGTTTGTGTTTTGAATTGGCACTTTTTTTTTTTCACTTCACTGTCTTAATTAGGCACTGTTTGAATTAATTCACTGTTTGACACTCTTCAGATCAGTTAGGTATGGGAGTTCAATGTCACTCTGAAAGGGTTACCATTTCTTTTGTATTAACCCTTGAAGAATTAATACAGTGGTAATGAAAAGGGGTAATTACTTTTTATTTTTTATTTCTAAGACTAATTAAATCAGGTAGTAAATAATGGAATCAATGTTTAAAAGTTAACACAATGGGTCAGTTCACAGTTATTAATAATATTGGTGAAGGTTAACACCATAATTTCTACAATCAAACACAATTTTCCGGCCTTTAACAAGCCGACACTCAACACGACCTCTCTTCTTATGACTTGAGATCTTACTGCCCCTGCCTTCCCTCAAATGCCAGGCATTCTCGGGTAGCATTTTGCAGTGACTCATTTTTACGACAATGGTGCCGTACAGAAGAGTCACCGAATATTTTTCTTACATAATGAAATACCAATAATAATTAAAATTTAACATACAGAGAACCCCCTTTTTGAGTGATGTTACAGGTGTATATAGCCGTGTACAAAGCTACTATGAGAGGTGTACAGGATTATTGTGAGGGCAAAGAGAAATCTTGTCCTCACATATATATATATATATTTATATATATAATATATATATATTATATATATATATATAATATATATATATATATATATTATATATATATTATAATATAATATATTATATATATATATAATATCTTAATGGTATGCTGAATTTGAATTTAAGCTAATTTCAGTGAAGTGAATTATTTTCAAGGAAATTTTAATAATATTTATTAGATTTGGGACATGGGGGAATTTTGCTGATCTGAATAACAAAATGTGCAAAAACCAAAATAAGACTGACTAGAAATTATAATTTTTTAACTATTTGAATTACAGCGTATCGGAAACTGTTAATTATAATAATTAAGATTATTTAAGACTACTCGTAAGCAGTGGTTCGTTCCTAAATCACTCATTTCATTGAAATATGGTTTCAAAACAATAACATAAATGTCCGCAAAACATCACCAAAAATCTTGAGACAAGAACTTCGATGAATTTCCTGAGTATTTAATTACTCGATGATTTTTATGTAATCTGCTTTATTAGAGGAAGATCGTTTAACATCTTTCCTCCTGCTGTAGATAAAGTGAAAGTGAGTACGAATTGTTATTTAAAACACAGACTCAGAGTTACTCATATAATTAAATAGAATAATAGTATTTTAACTTAAGAGGAAGATGTTTCCTGGAATATAATTAAAGTGTTAAGCGTTATTTGAATTTTAATAATAAAATAATTGATAAAAAACTGGACCTTTTCCATTCTTGGAAACGGTGAATTTTTGGTTTATTTTTTCTTTTTGTTATTGTTTAATTTGAAAGGTATGGTCATAATAATTTCCGATGGTAACATATTTGTTTTAAAATTTCTATAAGTATAAAAAAAGATAAATATGAAGATTGAAGTTAAAATGTTGTTTTGGGTCTTAAACATTTGTATTATTGTTAAGCTATCTTCCTATGTACATTTCCTGTCTGTTATTAAAGGCTTAAACAATAGTCTCTAGGTTATTGATATACTGCAAATGTGTTGGCAGAAAAGGAAATTATTCAGAAATTATATTATATTATTATTATCAAAAGATTATTATTTTATTTTTCTATATTATATTATTAATTATTATTATTATTATTATTATTATTATTATTATTATTATTATTTTATTTATTAATTATTATTATTATTATTATTGTTGTCATGGTTTTATTATCTATTGTTTACGTGGTTTTATTATTTATTATTATTATTATCATTATATTTTTTATCATTTTATTCTTATCATTAATTTGATTTTTTATTTATTTAATATTTTTATTATATTTTTTTCTCTTAATTTTCTATTTTTGTTTTATTATTAATTTATTATTATATTATTATTATTATTATATGTATTATTTTATTATTATTATTATTATTTTTATTATCATAATACAGGTAGCCATATAAGACTACATGTCACTTAATTGAAATAGCTGAACTTCCATCAATGGTCAATAGAATTTAATGATTTCATTAAGCAAGATCGGTAGATTGACAGAGTCGCAAGGCAAGGACCCTGTTTGGTCCCTTAGTCTTTCTACCGGTAAACAATTACCTAAAGAAGCTTCTCCTCCTAGATTACTGTTTATACCTATAGGTATGGAAGAAAACTAAAACCATCAAACTGTGAAGTTATCAAATAAAGCCCAAACGCCTTTTAATCATATTCAAACGTAGCGTTACATTAATTTATTAAATATATTACTATCTTTTAAACAGGATCAGCCACTCGAATTTCATAAATGTTACAATTGTTCAGTTCTGACCAATAGCTAGTCTGTGAGCCGGGTCGGAACGGAGGGAATGGAGCCGCAATAAAGAAATATTTTATTAAGATTCTACGTTACAAAATTTTTTCATAATTAAAAATAATAAATTAGGACAAGATCTCCTACCGGCGCCTTCCATTACACGACACGAACCAAGACTTTTCGAATCTGAGCAGCCTAAAATTTGTAGCATACCCTTCATAATAAAATAATTTTTATATGTAATGTGGATTATATATTCAGAATTCTATTCGGAAACATTAATGCTAACTTTCATTACTTGAAAATTAACGTGCAATTGATTAAAAAAAAAATCTGGCAAACAATTAGTTCCCAAAACGTGCTTCAATTAAAAATTTTGAATCAATTAGAATTTTTAAAACATTAAAAAATTGTTTGCCTTCATTAACAAATTTCCTCAATGTTGACATTTTTTAGCAGATTTGTAGCAACCAAAAGGTTATTAGATTATCAATTTTGCTCTAATGGGTATCTATCTAACTATGTCATCTATCATATAATCTATCTATCTATTATCGATCTATCTATCTTAATCTATCTATCTATCTTTCATATCTATCTATCTATTCTCTTATTACTCTATTTAATATATATATATTACTATCATCTATCTAATTCTATCTATCTATCTATCTACTATCTATCTATCTATCTAAAAGTAATCTATCTATCATCTATCTATCTATCTATCTATCTAAATCAATTTTATCTCTCATATCTATCTATCTATCTTTCTACTTTCTATCTACTATCTATCTATCAATAGCTTTATTAACGTAATTATCGCATCATATCACTTTATAATTAGATTATAAAAGAAAGCAATTACCAGTGATATCATAATCTATCTATCTATCTATCTATCTATCTATCTATCTATCTATCTATCTATCTCATCTATCTATCTTATCGGTTCACTTTTCTATCTATCTATCTATCTATCTACATCTATCTTTATCTATTATCTATCTATCTATCTATCTATCTATCTATTCTATTTTAACGAGATCAAATTATAAAATATCCATCTATCTATTTACCATATCTAAAATAAGATTTATATATAAATCTATCTATCTATTTTATCTATCTAAACGTTGCACCATTCATCTATCTATCTATCATCTTTCTCATCTATCTATCTATCCTATCTATCTCTATCTATCTTCTATCGAGTGATATCATAATCTATCTATCTATCCTATCTATCTATCTACATATTTATCTTTCTAAAAAAAAACTATATTCATATGTGATATATATACATTAATTAATACATATATTATATTTACAAAAAGTATATATACTTTACTATATATATTATATAATATATATAATATATATTATATATATATAATAAATATATATATATATAAATTTTTTCAGTTTTGTAATAATTATTTCTAAACTTGGCTGAAATAAATATGAAATATCAAATGAATTTTCTGAGAAAAATGTAAATCAGGTAATATTCATTTAAAATATTTATTTTAATTAAAAAATTTCTTCTCATTAATATTCTCTCCATTTCTCTCCTCCCTTCATCTCATATCTCTCTCATTCTATTACCTTTGCTTTCACTTCACCCCTCTTCTTTTCGCATATCTTCTCTTTCATTTTAGAAGTCTTTAGATGAATGATTATTGCTGAATTTCCTTAGAGAGTCAGATTCCTCACTAAGGTTGCTGTCTTACGGTCTTGCGGTTTTGCGGATCCTGTAAATTTCTTTAATAGCTCTAGCTCCGGATCCGAAACCATCATTTTAAATTTATGCGGATCAAGCTTAGGTTACTCCTATGAACACCTTTGTTTGATGATATTTTTATTTTACTTGGTTACAGTTTTACCTCTATTAAAAAAAAACAAAAAAAATTCCGGCACTCATCGAAATTATTGTGACTCTGGCTTCCATCTCTAGCTTTTCGCCTGTTCCAAAAAGTGGCTACATGGTCTATATAAGAATGATATATTGGGTTAATAAATTTTTATGGGTTTTGTTCACTTGTTAAGAACGACGACAAACCAGTAAGATTTGTGAGACCCAAGTGCTAGAAACGTTTCTTCACCGATGCCAAGTACCAAAATTGTTTCTTCACCGATGCTGTGCCAAAAAACGTTTCTTCGCCGATGCCGAGTGTCAAAAAAACGTTTCTTCATTAATGTCGATAGCTTTTCTTTCAGATGACTTGAAAAGAGAACAAGACACAGGAATAGGGAGGTGATCGGAGAGGAAACTGAGATATAAAGTGTTTAGCAGCATAAAGAAATTAGATGAAAAAAAAGTGAAAGAAATCTTGGTTCATCACCAAGACGATTTTGGATATAGGTAGAGAGCAGCACTTTTGCTAGAGGTTATCTTAGATAAAGCAATGGAAGGTAAGTCCACCGACTGCATCTTGAAAGCCAGAATATAGCCATTGGCGGTGGTGAACATTGTCAGTACCCCTAAAATGGTGATTGTAGGAAAGTAGAATAAATAAGAATGTTCTCTATCTTTGGAGTTTAAGTAGTTGAAGAATTTAGGATACTCAGGTTAGGTTAGTTTAGGTTAGGTTAGGTTAGGTTAGGTTAGGTTAGGTTAGGTTAGGTTAGGTTAGGTTAGGTTAGGTTAGGTTAGGTTAGGTTAGGTTAGGTTAGGTTAGGTTAGGTTAGGTTAGGAGATAAATGAACATGAGCGGTGGCGATAACTGTTAAAAACAGGAAAAGATATTATCGAGAGAGGTTATAACGTAAACTGAAACATTTTTGAAAAGAGTTAAAATTTAAAACATAAAAGCTGACAACATCAATGAGAACATACCCACAACATCAGCTTTTGGTTTAAAAATGAGTTTTGAAGTATCAATAGGGAAAATACAGGATTCGCTTTCGAAGCAATCAAACGCCTAAGAAATGGAATCGAGAGATGGAATTCGTGCTACGGAGTTGTATAGTGTGAAGAAAAGGGTGAGTGAGAAAATAATTGAGAGCATATTAAGATTGTATTTCATGTAGAAAGGATGAATGATAGTCGATTGGCTATGCGGATGTATAGTGGTGAGTGTGTTGTGTATCGACTGGCTTGGAGATCTCAGAAAAAGTAAATTTAGTGAGTATCGGAGTGTCTGAAGGAAATAAATGTGAATTTGGTTCAAGTGAGAGAAATGGTTCATAATTGGAGTAAATGGCAGGATTTTGTAAGGGGGTACGGCTCTGGGCCTGACTAAGGGATGATCACTTACATTGACGACACACCACAATGGGAACTGTTGTGCGGTTTTGTAAAATCCTCTGTTGAATTTTTGGGCATGACGGGTTGGAACTTAAGGGTTAGAAGTGAAGGTGTGGGAGTGGCTTCCATTTCGATTTAAGTCACGCTCGCTCTTCTACTTAACTATACCATTTCCGTGCATCTTAAGCACCTTACCCCCACTTGTGGTCATGTGGAGGGAAGATAAAAGATATATATTATATATATATATATATATATATAATATATACTATTATTATAATGTAGATATATATATATATTATATATTATATAATTATTATATTAACATTATATATATTATATATAGATATATACTTACATATACTTTATAATAGTCATATATATATTATATATAATATATATATATATATATATATTATGAATATATGTGTGTGGGTGTGTGTGTGTGTGTGTGTGTGTGTGTGTGTGTGTGTGTTTGTGTATATGATTGTATGTATAAATTTAATCCACTCAAAAATTTTGGAAACTTTTGAAAAAACTTTCCCGAACAAACTACTCTTCAATATTTGCGATGAAATTATTCGTAAATGATTTCAACTGACCCAGAAAATTGAATAAGACTTGAATGTGATTGAGGGGGGTTATGTTATCCTTTCTCGTCTGAGGAGGGTTCATCTTATCCCCTTTTGATGTCAAGGGGTTAAACTTATTTTTTCTGAATAGAAATGTTTTTTTTATCAATTTTCATCGCATATTCTTAAAGAAGTTTTGGACTATTGTAATAAAAAAGAAAAAAATAAGCTAACAGAGAGACGCAAAATTTATGAATAAAGTAAATTGTTAAAATTAAGAAAAAATTCAATGTATTAAATTAAAATCAAATTAATTTGTAATACCTTTTATAGTGACTTTAAAATTAACAAACTAAATTTTTTTCTATCTATCTATCTATCTATTTATCTATCTATCTATCTATCTATCTATCTATCTATCTATCTATCTATCTATCTATCTATCTATCTATCTATCCCTCATTTCGCTCTGTCTCACTCATGTACATATACACCTCTCGCTAATTCTTAGTAAATTTCATTACATGTCATCCGATCTACGTTATCTGGAAATCAAATCACTTACTTATCTCTGTCCCTATCTTATTTTCCCTCTAGTCCCGTCTAATATCATATCCTCAATCCCAATTATTTTGATATATCATATTTTACCATTATCTCATAGAATATTAAGCTAATATTCTCTCCGCCAAAAAGTTAGAGCCAAAAAATAACAACTTTTATTTTTCCGATAACAATCTTTTTCCTCATGTCCCCATTTGCGACAATAAGACTCACCGGACATTTACTCATTAATGCCTTAAAGAAAAGTAGGATAGAAAAATTTAAACTCTATTTGAGAACAAATATCGCCAGCTAAGAGTTAATTTCGTATTACGTGTTTAGTTATATACCAGATATCTAAAGAATGGTGTTCTATATAAACGATATCTCGTTGTAGATATTAATCATAATTGTTCTGACAATTGTAACTCTAATTTTGTAGAGTATACCTATAGGTATATAAAACACCTCTTATATTGATAAAAATTGATGAATATTTAGTATATATAGTCTCAAAATAACGAGCTATTAGTGCGTGAAGCTATCATTTTACACTATGTTGAATTAACCTCATTAATTTAATTTAAAATGTTATATAGAAACAAATATAAATAAAATACATGTGTTTCTGACTCTCTAGTAACAGAGTGCGAACGGACGGGGACTGAGCAGATTATTAATTATGAGGAGTACTCAAAAAAATAATTATTAGAATGAAGTTAATATCCACACTCATAAAAATCTATTTCTCTATAATGTAAAATCTAATATAATAAATACTTTATTATATATAGTATCAATAAGTTAAGTTATTGTATTATATGAAATTGATAAATATAATTATATTATTAATAATTATTAAGCTAACCTTAATTATATTATGTTAGTTATATAATATTAGTTTAATAGTACTTATATAGTCTCCTTACATTTAGTTAATTTACTTATTACTATAATAACCAAAAATGTTGTAATATTTATATAATGAGATATATCATTCATTATTTATTATCAGATACTTAACATCTATAATTAATTACTTTACTCATTTATCGTATTTATTTCACTTAACCAAAATCATGCTTATATTTATAATAAGAAATACATATAATTTAGCTAGCTTATATAACGTCTAATAATGTCATTTAAATATCAAAAGAATAAATTAATTTTATAATATACTCTAAATTTATTATTATTATAATTATTTCTCAAAATTTTTCTTAATTAAATATATTAGGGACCTTTTCTTTTTTAATTATTTTAACTATTTTAGTCAATATAACAATAGAAATTATATGTTTATTAATAGTTCATTTACTATACGAACTAACTCTTACCACACAATACAATTAGCAGAAATGAATTTACGGTTAATAACAGAACCTCTTTGTCTGTCGTAACTCTCTATCATTGAACTTCTAGTCCAAAGATGAATACAATCGACACATATAAACATATACTATATATATGAGAATGGAAGAAACAAGAGATTCTATACAACAATCGGATTTTAGTAGTGATCGCTACTGGAGAAAGTTGAAGCCACTTCCCATAAGAAGGATGAGCCTCGATACTAAAAAGTGGTAGCTACTAATGTGTAAGAGTTTGTACCATCTCAGTATATTAAAAAGCAATCAACACAATACTAGAACAAAAACTAATTACACTGTGACGGCGTGAACCCGAACGTCCTATAAAGGTATCATTAGGTTAGGTTATGGTTACCATCGTCTTAAAGGACATACGTTTAATGGTAATAGTGTTTATTCGATTAAAGTCTAAGTTTATTTCTCATGAGCGGGTCCGTAGTGCAACACCAACTTGGGAATTCAGCTAATGGAACACATTCGAGTATAATGATATATAATAAAGCCACTCTAGTATATATTTTTTTTTTTGAATCTCTGGATATGTGATCCGTGTAACAAATTTTCAATCCTTTACTTTGTATCATAAATAAATACCGGAAACGTGATGCCCAGTCTTTTCTGCAGTCGCGCAGTGGAGAGCGTCTCCGTCAACACTTACTATATATTTGGTACAAAACGCCGAGCACGTGACAAATCAGCCGTGTAATCCACTATCTTCGAAAGGAAAATCAATCATCTCCTAGGTTATATTCTCGCCGGACTAGTTCTAATAGATTGTCCCAGTTCTTAGATTGTGAGTTCAACAAAGTCTGATAAAATCCAAACAGCGTAGAATATTATTAGACTTACGCCGGGCAAATTTTTTTCACCATCTAAATGTATGATTTTTTAGGAGAATAGCCCTGTACAGATATATATAAAAGATAAGGCGTTAACACTCTCTACTCAAACATGACCGTCTAAATGCTACAGGCTTGATGATCAGATCAATAAACCAAATGGTCAAGCTCTCTCACGAGGGCGTTATAAATAATTAGTACTACCGTTGGAATCTATATATGAATAGTGATATTTGAGATTAACATTACATATCAATTATATCCACCATAACAGTTGCGGTCCGTTAAGATGCACCTGACATATAACCTAAATGTCTCTCTCTACAACGAATCAACAATTATAACTTAGACTACGCTATATATTATAAATAAGTCAATAACCTCTCACAGCAGTCTGTCCTATTCATCAAATTATTATTAAATATGTACTAAGAATAAAGAACAAAGTAACTATAATAACATTTAATCACAAAGCTTAGTCTCATTTCCTTAACTAAGAAACATTAAAAACATACCTAAAACACTTTACTTAATCCTACTCCTATTATGATCGAAGTCTAATTTTCTAAAAGAAAATGCATTTCCCCTAGTTAGGCCATTTATTATTTTCCTTTTTATCTGTGTAAGTAGAGAAAATTAGTCTTACTAATTCAAATAACTTTACATATCTTTTCTACTATATTAATCCTACTATCCAATTCCTCTTAATTAATATTCATAATCATATATTTAGTTTGAAGTTATATGTACAAACGATATCATCAACAAGTAATAATAATTACTTCTTTGCTGAAAATTAATATTGATGTAATCGTGATAATAAAATTAACCTATCTATTAAAGAATTCAGCACATTGATCTCATTTGTAGACATTTAGTGTACCTAATTAGCCAGCTTTGTCCTCAGTTACCCTAATTGTGTTTGTATTACTCAATTCCATTAATTGATGTAGATCAGTCTTTGTTTACTATAGTGCAATTAATATCTTGAATTTCTAACCTCAATGACATTTCGCATCTGTACCTTATCGTAGTGAAATCAAGTCTGTATTAATAGAATCCTTAATAATATATTATATATTATAATAATAATATACTGTCACTTTAGAACATTTCACCATTATATTTCTTTTTATCAGAATAATAAATAACTAGGGCTTACGATTAGCATTGTTGAGAACCCGACTATCCTTATATTTACAAGCTATGTCATTATTAAATTGACTAATGTTTCTTTTACATAATATATATTCCTCTATATGGTAATGTCAGCTCAATACTTTCAATCTGCTATCTAAAATACTATTAACAAAGTATTAAAAGGAATTTCCTTTCTCACTTATAGTAGACTTATATATTTTCCTCAATTTATCCATCACATTCTTACATCTGATTCAACGTTTTATTCAACTCTTATCTAAAATCTCTACGATTGCTTTATACTTAAACAATTATTATCTGGCCTTGTTCTTGTTTCCATAGTTTATCAACCTAATAAAATAGAAATCACATGTGAAAATTCTCAAAGCTTGGATCAATTAATCAAATTCAATTGTGCACCCTTTCAACACTCCGTATTTCCCATAACAATAATCAATTCTAATTCCATATTATTGGAGGAAGGAACTTTATCTGGTAACACTCGAATTTATTTCATTTATAAAGTTTAACTATGTGTCATCGCTGAATATTTATACGTAATTAGGATTGACTAGAAGATATGCATATCATGTGTCTATGTGTTTATGAATATATTTAGGATTAAAGGTTACCTGATCACCTAACTGAAAGTGACATATCCACTTCATGACCTATACCCAAACATCCAATTAAGTTACTATCGGTAAATTAACATATTTAGCTACTCTGAAGTAAATATCAATTATCCTAAATTTAAACAATACTTCACTGGCTTCAGATAAGATTACTCGCCTCCCTCAGTATTCCTCCCATGACTTCTGGTCTCAATATGTGTCCAACGTGTTCCGGCCTCTTTTAAGCGTGTACTCATGAACTCTCTTTATTAGTTCCCGTCCCTATAAGTTCTTAATTTAAATCTCTCTTCGTCTCTGAAGTCTTGATTTTATTATCTTATCTGGTGCCAGTGCAGAGAGAGCCATGATTAGGTGGTATAAAAAAAGCTGTTTAATTAGCTAATTGAATTCCTGCATTTCTTAACGTTTAAGATTCTGCTCCATATCCAGGGGGGGACTCTCCCTAAACTAGTATAATAAATTTATAAGTTAACAATTGCGCAGATATATATCACCCTCTTTTTTCACCATACTTACATGTGATCCACTACTGCTGTAATTTGGTTAAAAAGAACTGATAAACCTGACAATTCATCTCCTAGACACAAGTTAGAATCGCGAATTATCATATTCCTCCCGATAAACACGTAAAGGCAATTCGCTTTCTCTCCATCTGTGCAGAACAACATTCTTACCGACATGTATAACTTTGTACAGATTCGACCATAAGTGGTAACGTGAGTTTCCAAGCGGACGTTTTTCGTGAGCCGGCCTTCTCAATTATTTTTGGAGATTAGCAGAAAGAATAGTCTGCAACACCTGCGCTGATTTCCTCGCTGACTAGTCAAAACTATTTGAGACGTTGTGGTGCCTTATGTTCTGATACCACTAGCAACCAACTGAATATACTACCCTATAGAAGCCTTATAGGCCATAGCTATAACTCATCTCTAGAAATATTTAATACTGCCAGTATAGATAAAATAATAAAATAAGTGGTAATGTCAAACGATATATATACTATATTGAGTAATAATAACTATATAAAAATGAGTATATAGATTTCCCCAAAATAGCCCCGAGTATGA
>JABUQX010009127.1:52500-82469 GCA_015478945.1 Trachelipus rathkii
GATCCGTTACTTAAATCAATATTTATTTTAAATTATAATTCCTTAGTACAATTAAGAATCAAAAAAAATAAATAAATATTAAAAATATATTTTTTATAAATTAAAATTTGAACACATATGTGAACATTTGAGTGAAAAGTAATACGGTATTCTAGGCTATTTTTAATCTTTTCACGTATCGACTCGTGAAGCTCCATGAAAAGTAATTAATTTCTTACTGATGAATAAGTCTCAAAAGAAAACGTTTCACAATAATATAAGTGAGAGGTGTGAATAAAGACTGACAGTAAATTAGGATAAATTATAAAATGAGTTATTTCATCATAGGAAATTATTTAAATTATAGATTGCAAAAGAAATTGAAATTCATTTATAATGAAAAATAGAGTGATAGACTAAACAATATATAATATATATATATATTAATATTAATATATATATATATAATTATATATATTATATATTATATATATATATATAATAATATAATATTATATATACTAATTAATATTATATTATTATTAATAAATATATATATATATTATATATATATGTAATTTAGAGCTAACTCTTGTCTCATTAGTAGATAGTTAGTATCACCGCCTATTAAGGGAAGCTATATAGATGAGATAGCGGCTACTAATATAATATTTGAAAGGCTGGGTTTGGAGCCTCATATCGAGAAGTGAGCTGTTCTTTACTAACTCTTATAAGCCATTATGTATACCTCACAATATTAAGACGTTAATGAGTAACCAATTGCCAGCTATGCTTTATTAGCTGCTAATGGAAAATTTTATATTATGGTATCAATCACCGCTAGACAGTACCTATGTCTAGCTAGACTGGTGAATTAATTGGTATCGTTTATAGAACTCCATCTTGTATTACCTCCTCAAAAGGACCTTATTCTACTGAGTGAGTCCCGAACTGTAAGGAACGCAAGTCCCCTTTCCTTGGGATACCTTTGTACAAGTATTAATATGCTTATTATAAAATTTTGATAATCATTGTGAATGATAAGTTTGATTTTATTTCCTTTTATTTAAAGTAAGGGATATATATACATATATATATAATAATATATATATATAATATATATAATAGTATATAATATATATAAAGTATATATATAATAATATATATTATATATAATCATATATTAATTTTATGATTGAAATACAAAGTGTGCTCTACTGGTGATTTTCTTTCAATTCTCTTTCATTCATATCCCTATCACCAAAAAATTACCATTTTTCTGCTCCAAGAATATATTACTAATGATTTAGAATTTAATCAGTGATATGTAAAATAATAATGATATGAGTATGAATACCTATCTAAATAGTTTATAATAATTACTATATATGTTTTACAGGAAGAGCCTCAAACACACGTACTGGTCATCAAAAGCGGGCAGAGACTCACGCTAGATTTCTAGGTTGTGGTGGTTGCTACTATTCTGTGCGATTAAAAACGTCCGAGTAAGAGACGAGAAAGCCCAAAAGCAACCTGAAAGTAAGACGACAGAAGAGAATACTTCACACTCTTTGCCCATCACGCAACTTCTGACCAGTTATAGTCGGTAGCGTCTGGACCGGCCCTCACAAATATATCTAAACGCAGATGTGTGCGGTAGATCATAAAGCATGAGGTTTGCTACCGCCGGGGCGCACTTTAAATAATTAAAATGAAAATATAAAATAATTGATCTCTATAAAAGAAAATAAACATAAGTAAAAATCTTTCCACTAACAATAACCAAAATCAAAACAGTGTGACGTACAATACACATAAACATTTACGATAGTACATAAAAAAATATTATAAAGGTATACAACTTACATAATTTTTATTTGAGCTTTATTAATTAAATACATACATTATGACTATATACTAATCTCGCGCACAAAAACCATCTATTATAATAAAAATAAATATTTTTACATTAATTATGAATTTCATAAAAGGATGTGCATATCTGTATATAATAAATAATATCAGTTATTTGATTATATATAGTTAATTATATATGTGAAAATAGTTGTGAAAGGTTATAAAGTATTGTATTAAACATCCACTCTTCTATATATCATCTACTTTAAAACTGACTGCTTTGCATACCTACCTATATACTATATTAATATAAGTGTTTATAGAGTAGTGATAATATATTATATGTATATAATTATATATATTAATTTATTAATATGTTATTAATATATATATATATTATTATATGTTATAGTATATATAATATAATGATATATAATATATATATATATATATATATAATTATATTATATATTATAATATATATATATATATAATATATATATATATATTATATCATAATATATATATATTATATATATTATATATAATTATTATATATATATATATATAATATATTAATAATATATATATATAAATATATATTAATATATATTATATATATTAAAATATATTCATATTTATATATATATATATATATATATATATATATATTAAATAAATATAATATATATTAATATATATATTAGTATATTATAATTTAATATATATATTATTATATAATATATTAATACAATATTACTAAATATTAGGTATTGTACTAAAATATGGCCTCAAAGAAGTCATTGATGAGAATTTCTGTTCAGATTAGGTATTATATATAGTGTGAAATTTTTTACTTATTATGTTACCTCAAAATACTCCAGTTATATTAATATAATAAGTATATAGGGTTCTGTTATTACGCTCTCATGCATGAAATGCTTGTTATCTTCTACATTATTTGGGTAGTTGAATTCTCAGGTTATTTAACCCCATCCTTATTATGATGGGATTTAAAGTTATTGATAATCTAATAGCCATAAGATAAGGTCTATATAATACTGTCCCATACTCTTTTGTATAATCACTTTCACCCCTTCACTTTTCTCTGCCGTACTGAGTGTGAGGTATTGGTATATAGTATACTCACCCTATCTCTTTTCTATTTAGATAATATATATCAAATCGAGATAGGTTTGCATCATAGAGTAGATAATTGACCATTCATTTCAGTCAATATCTATTACCTACCCCACTGTGACAGTTAATCTCCCTGTACCGTTATATCACTCCACACCAAAAAAAGTTCCCTTTTATATTATCTTAAGACCCCCCGCCCCGAAAAAAAAATTCTTAGGTTGAATGAAACTAAAGAGAAAAAACTTAGAATAAAATAATTGTTTAAGTGGTAAATTAGGAATTGACTATAAGGTAAATCAAACTCTATATTATAGTTGTGAAAGCTCCTTCTTTTCCTCAGTATTCACAAAATACTGTTTTATTGTGTGAACTCCTTGCCTTCTTCTATATATTATTTTCCATAGTATACAATTAATATCAAAATCATTCTATATCATATATCTCAGTTATCTCCAGCAAAATTCTGCGGGCCCACTCTGTATAGAATTTCGTATAGGCTCTAAGTGGAAAATATATATATAATAGGTATAGTATATATATATATATAGGGTATATATGGGTTACTTTCACCATCTTTATATTTTATTTTATGATTTTTCTTTTATTTGTTATGATTATTTTTTTTAATTATTTATTAAATATTTATATTATATTTAATTTTTATTTACAAAATCCTTTTATATTTGAAAAAGGTCATCACCGCTATATATATGATAATATATATATTATATATATATAATATGATATATAGGTTATAATAGGACAATCATAGTATAAATAATAAATATAATTAATTTAATAATTAAATTATGCAATAATCGCATACTTAAATTAAGGTGAAGAAAAACTTGAGATTATCCTCCTGTTATATATATAGATTAGAACCCGCCGGCAATTTATATTAGGACCGTATGATTGAGGATGGAACATCCAACCGTATAGCCTCACGTAAGAGTTGATGCGATACCTCGTTCATACAATCCACGCCCAAAACATAATAAATAAGGCAGGGCGTACTCTCAATTAAAAAGTGAAAATTTGAGAATCCACATGTCATTACTTCCTAAGTGTTAATACTATGAGTCAAGCCAGTTTGACCATCCCTTCTTTTCCCACTCCCCTTTGGCCGGAAAAATGTAAACAAAAAAAAAAACATGCCCTTACCATTGACCGGGATAAATAGAGACGCTCTTGTTGTCCCTCTATAAAAAGATTTTTAAGTTCCCTTAATATCCCAACTTTTTGTGGTTACGGGTTAGAAAGATGTTGCTCTGCCCACCCACAGATTAAATAGTAGCAGTTTTTTGACAATTTCGAAAGATGCTCCGGCGCGTCAATTTGTTGTTTTTATTGCGGTCTGAGGACGGTAAAACCCAGCACCTGCATCTAAAATTGTTGATTTTTTTTTTTTATAAACGGACGGAGATACGCGCACGTTCCCCGGAACCCCCGCTAACGAGAAGGAAGCGAAGGGAAGTGTTTCTTGTATATGACAAATTCCTGGGTTTATCTTTTTGTTATAAGGTCTTGGTGGTTCATGTTTTTCATTTACTGGAACCTAACCGGTAGGGTACGAACGTGTATGGCGGACTATTCGTCCCCCTTTACTATAGTGTATTTATATACCTATTCTATCTAGTTATTCTATATAGGTATATCTATAACTTATATCGTATAATAAACCCCTTACTTAAAAAGTGATAAATATATTATATATAATATATAATAAGATATAAAATATATTTAATATATGAATAGTATATTATATTTCTCCTAAAAACTAGGTATATTTGGCAACTTATTGCTCTCTAAACTCGAAGACTACTGCAGATTTCTAATAGGTTCAATCAGATCTTTGACATTACTATTTTATACTAATAATGTATCTATAAGATATATATGAGCTCCTAGACCCACTCTAGTTAAAGAGCAAACCGTTAATGCATTGTAACAAAAATAAACCATACAAACTACTAACTAGGATAATAACAAAAATATATATTATTTTTATTTAGTTTAGGAGACATTTCCTATCAGTTGATAAGTGAAAAAAAATATAATAAAAAATAAACTGCGTGCTGCATTATGAATAATCCTCAATAAGATTAAATTAGTCAATTATTGAGAATATCTTGTGCGCTGGAAAGATATTTGAATATAATAAGTTTAATTCCTCGTTAAATTGTTACATTGCCTGAACGTGCATATCGGTGTTTTTGATGCAAAAAATGCGCCTATATACGAAATATATTATATAATATATATATATATATAGAGTACTATATATATATATATATAATATATATATATATATATATACTATTATAGTATATATATATGATATCATAATATATATATATATATATATATATAGTAATACGCGTAACAGCAATTGAGCACAGCTTGTATTTTTGCTAGCCATCATTAATTTTTTATCATTTCATTTAATACATTAAAGAGCTCAATCATCACAGTGATAATAAATCAATAGAACTAATAAGCATAAAAGACGTTACTAGGGTGTTATTTCTGCTTGTATATATATCCCATTAACACGGTGTGTCATCACGGGTAGAATCTGAGGAGAAGAAGTCTTCTAAACCCCACCGTCTGAGTGTGGTGCCCCATCAAACTAGTACCTCGGCAGACATCTCTATCGCAACCTCCTTTACCCCAACACCTAAAAAGATGATAAAAAAAAGAATAATAATATTTTCTCAAAGCTGCGTTAAACTTAAAATACTGATTTGGCAACTTTTGATCTCGCGGAAGTAATGTACTACGGATTTGCAAGGTCATTCACACCCCGAAGCTTCCTCCGATTCCTAAATTATAATAGTATTATTAAGGGTGGTATTATAATATTAGAATAAAATAATTTTTTTTTTAAATTGGCATCTCATGCGGATTGCCGTTTTGTGATAATTATTATTTGTGATAATTTTTCTATGGCCTAAGGCTGTCAAATACTCAGAATAATTGTTTAGTTTACCCTGAATGGCCAATTTAGATAGAAATAGATGATTTGCCTCGGAGGTTCGAGGACCCCCTATTATATATTTTTTAACTCACTTATTATGAGATAATAACATTATATAGCTTAATATATAACTGAGCTTAATTAAAGTAAGATACTTATGAGCCACTAAATGATAGGCTACTCATATAAGTCTGGTCATAATATATATATAATATGATATAGATTACAGGTGATAGCTGGTATTTTTGTATAATATAAGTAAAAGTCATACTAATAACATAGTGATATACTTATAAAGAAATTTTTCATCTAAGAAAAGTGTCCCTCTTACTATATCTCTCTCTACTCTACTCAGAGGTAAATGGTGATATATATGCTAATAATGAAGGAAGACGTTCAGTAAAGACAGTTATAATATCTCATTAAGTATAGGCTATTATAGATATAATATAAAGAACTGTTTGAAAGTATTAGATATAATATATTAATATAAATATCCCCTTCTTGGCAATAACTCGAGGGAGCAGGAAGGAGAAGTAATATAGAATAGTGAGAGCAGGAGGATGTCATGTGTCCCCCGAGAGAGTAGGGACCAAGCTAGCCTATTGGAGCGGAAAAAGAAAAATAAAAAACAAACTCTAAACAAACTCCATACATCGGTCCCCTCGTCTCCTCTCTCTCTTCTCACCTTCACCTCATCAGTCTCGGTGCCCCAATTTCAATCATCTAACTATCTCTACGTACTCGCCTTCTACATGCTCTCTCGGTCTCATCTCACTTCTCTGCTCTCTCTTCTTCAAATCAATACATATTGTTCAAGGGAGGAAAGATAATATGGTGATTGTATATCGCGACCTATTTACCTTATAACATGAAATACTCAGGAACAGATGTAAGATCCGCCGGATTTGTGATTGAAGGGGAGATATGAAAAATGAGACAACATTTTGTGGTTTCTCAGGCTCCAATTAGAAGTTCGAGGAAGAGTAAAAAGCCATGGCGGGCCATGATGAGCTTAGCTCCTAGGACATAACCCTCATAAACCATGAATGATTTGCAATTTGAGTATGAAGGCATCTCTCTCTCACAAATGAACTAGGTGTGTCTCTCTCTCTCTCTACGTATTCTCTGAGGCATCGAATCTTCCTTCTTTGCTTACGCTCAATTTTCATCTTACATTGATCTCTCCTCCTCTCTCTCCCCTCCCTCTTTCCCTTCTACTACCAATTATTACTCACCGATATGTACTAGGACAGGTGATGCCACAGAGCTCTCAGTATAGAAAGGCGGGTGGATAGTGAAATAGAAATCATAAAAGAACTAGAGATTTTGCGTGAATTGAAACGACTTCTGTACTCCAAATTGCAATTGAAAATTATTTAAGGAATAATAGAGAATACTGGACTCAATCACGCCGTTACATAACAACAGTGCTATTTATGTTGTAACGACCCCGAACAGGGTAATAAGGTGAAATATTCTCTCGGTATGAAAGTTATTGAGTGACCTGCTTGAAGATCAATCAAAGTAACATTCCAAGTAATATTGGAGATATCTATAAACATAGATTGTGAGAGAGTTTAGGTAATATATTTATATGACGGTTCCCGTAGCCAAATATCCTTGATTATTGTTTTACAGTTAACTCATGTTGGTAAGTGAGATAAATTTCTATGGAATATCGGATAAAACTCTAGTGTTGCCATACACTTATGATCTCTCCTCAGGCCACCCGTGATATTTTATCTCTCGTAATTTTATGACCTAAAAGTATTTTGTGATATTCATATGAATATTGACAATAAGATAGAGTGAGAAGTAAGATCACTGGAATATGTATTAGAAGCACTCAAACTAAGCTTCAATAATATAAACCTATACAATGTTTTAGAGTAAGTCTTGTTGAACAATAATCTCACAAGTAATAAAACTATTTATAGAAGTTATTAAGAAATTTTTCCCCAAATCTTCAGTTTGAAAGTGCAGCGATGGAGTCGGATTATATTAAGAACCCATACCCTCTGACAGTCTCCACAAATATGTAAAACGTGTCGTCTGATGGGTGATAGAAGATGTGATGTGAAAATTGGATCTACCTGTACGTCTTCCTCCAGCAAATTGAGTTAATGATAGTAAGAGTCGCTAAAAAATCTATCTAAGCTTTGATAGGAAAGCCTATCCGGCATCAACGATCTAATTCATGAGAGAAAATTCGATTTCTCAAACACGCCTTACCGTAGGACTTCGAATTCAGGATGAGAGTCCTCGTAACTTTACAACTAGAATGTACAATTAGAGACAAGAGACCAATAGAAAGTGTGAATTTGAATGATTGAATTGGTTACGATTTCTAGTGTTAGTTCAGAGTGATGAAGTGGTTGATTGAGAATGAATATTGTGTGTAGTTTAAGTGCCACAAATGTAGTAGTTAGTCGTGTAATTTGGTTGGTGGAGGGTTAAATTGTGGATATGGAAGAGTATTAAGAACTTTCCTGGTATCGTCTATAATACATGATGGTAATTGAGGACTATATGAAATGACAACAATTTTTTGCCACTTTACATGTGCACAATGTTGCTTTTTCTCTTCTATCGGAAATTGTTAAAAGTGTAAGACAAGCCTGTGGCTTACTGTCCTTGCTCTCGGAATAAAGAAGAACTAGAGAGATGACGAAGGTGCTGACAGGACAGGATAAGGTAATGCAAATCAATAGGAATCGCATAGTCTGACTCTTATTTAATCTAACTGACTTAAAGCGATACGAGACATTTGTAGTGTGAAAATAAATATAGAACTATGTTAATTTATAGTATATAATTTAATATATAAAATATAATAATATATATATATATATATATTTTTATATATATATACTATATATATATATAATTATATTAATATATATATTATATAAATATTTATAATATATATATAATTATATATATATATATATAAATATATAATTTATTAATTATATCATTAAATGTTATTAATATTAAAATATAAATAATAAATATATTAATAAATTATGTATAAATATATAATATAACTTATATATATTAAATCAATTAAATAATTTACTGTGTGAGAAGGAATATAGTAATAATAAACGTATAAAAAATATATGAAACATAAATATAATTAGGAGATTATATATATAAGTAATATATTATATATAAATATTAATGATTTGTGTGGTAATGTGATATTATGATTTCATAAGTGTAAATGGAAAAAGAATAAATTGAAAGTACGTTGATAATGAAATGGTTTGGTTCATGTGTAAGTAAAAGATAGGATGCATAATGTCCATGATAATATCTGAGTTATAATAGCATAGAATTTATAATATAGTAGTATGATTTGAGTAGTGCTTTAGGGTAAACTCGTAAATAAACCGGCTGGGATACCTCGAAAGAAAAAAAAAGTGGATATTAAGTGATCTAGTAAAGATAATAATGCCTGGAATATAAGAGATAAATTTGTATAGTTTGGTAAAGAAACGCTAAGTAGTTAGTGTTGCTCATTCAGATAATTATAAAATGTTAATTATGAATAGGTGAATGAAACGGTTATCGCCGTTAGATGGTGCTCACTTGCTTGAGCCGATAGGGTAAATAAAAAACCCTTAACTAATGACAAGATTGCCATTAATTGAAGATAATTCCGTCGCTTGCCGTGAAGTTCTACAGGTTGTAAATTTTTTCTGGACTGCAGTAATGATAATAATTGTCTCAACTAAAAGGTATATATTTTAAAAAAAGGGTCGGCTATGGTACTTGATCTTTCTTTTTACGATTGGTACGTCATATTCCTTCTACTTGTTTTTTACTGTTTATCAGTTGATCCATGTATTGCAACCTTACCCTTACAGTCTTCTGGAAACAGAGAATAGTATTTGATAGGGTATGGAATAATGATATATTATATATATTATATAATTTAATTAATATATAATATATTATATTATTATTATATAATATATATGAATATATTAATATATAATAATTTATATCTTAATATAAATAAATATTATTAATATATATATATATATAATAATATATATATATATAATATATATATTAATATATATATTATATATACATATAATATATATTAAATATATAATATATATATTATGAATAACATCAATAAGCAAAGTTTATCACATCTCTGATCTCTGATGACTCAAATTGAAGAATACAGCTAAATTTTTTCAGTAATTCTCCTTTCTTTTACCTTTTTGATAATAGACGTGTTAAATATTATTCATTATATATATATATTATTAATATATTTATTTAATACCTGTCCTATTGCACACTTAATACCTATATATTAGTATATAATTTAATGACCATAACCGGTAATATGTTATAATATTACACAATTATTATATCTAAGATGGAACCCATTATAGTTATTAATACAATAATAAATTTAAATATAATATAAATAATAATAATAATTAATACCCAGTAAATAATATAATAATAATATTCATTCCATATATTAAATATATAAATATAATAATATTAAATAAATAAAAATTAACCAGAAATAACTATATATACCCCAATATTCTAAATTGATATCACCGGTAAGGTACTTCTAACCTTAATTGAGTGAATTAAATAATGTTTTTATATTTAAAATTTAAATAATTTAAAAAAAATATGCTATATATATATTTAATTAATTATATATATATATATATTAAATATATCAATATATTATAATATATATTATAACCTTCTTTTATTTTTATGGGGAGGAATTTTTTTTTCTTTTTGTTATATAGCTGTTGTTTTCTTTAATTAATAGTATTTATTTTACTAGTTTCCTTGTTTTTTTTCTATTTTTTATTATTATTATATAATTATTATATATATTATTCATTATTATTATATATAATTATATAATTATTAATATATTAATTATAATATATATAGGTTAATTTTCTTTATTTCACAAGTATGTGGAGAATGTTTCTATTGTAAAACTATATATATATAATTTACTGATATTACTTGATGAGTTAAACTTGTGAGAAGTGGAGATGCAGCGAGGTGTGATAGCACACAGTAGTTGCGCGTGTATAATTAGTGCCCATGCTCTCGGCTTATCTGTTCTCGATGATTTGTAAACAAACAAAATTCTTAAAAAGGCTGTATATAGTCGTCCATGACGGCACCTGATCCTCTCAACTTGCACTGAGCAAGGTTAGATCTCATTAATCTATAACCACCGGCATGTCGTAAGCGAATTGAACTCAATAAGTATTCTTCTCTTACCTTAGAGATAGACAACTATTTAGAACGAATTTTGTTCTCCTGGATACAATCCTTACGTTTCAGAAAAAAGAAAAAAAATACACATCATTACAAATAAAAAGAAGGACCGTGTCTAATTTATAGCATTTAAAAAAATTCTGAAATCTAGAAGAATAATTATGTGGAATAAAATAAATAAACTAATTTAACTAAAAACTATTTAGTAATGAAAAAATTATCTCTATGAATAGTGTAATAAATAAAAAAATATATTTATAAATAAATTAGTATAAATAAAATACTAAAATATAAATGTAATTACATAGTCAAAGAATTTAAAGGTTTTTCTCTAAGTATGCAACTATAATAAATAATTAAATAATATATCAATAAATTAATATATTATAATGTATATTAAACTATCATTTACAGTAGTTACTTATAACTAACTCAAATAAATAAATATAATTGTGGCAACTTATTGCTCTGGAAAAAATATTTTAGCTAAACTTCATGACATGCTCGTCATGTAGGACCTATTGGTCATAGGGAAATAATACTATGTATACACTCACATAGGAATCAATTGAAGAGGAGGAAGAGCGAATGTATAGGATTTAATATGTTATTAGCTCACTAGTGTGTTTTTATTATAATAAATTAATTAATAAAATGGTTTTTTTCATTATAAATAAGTTATTTATTTTTTTTATAATTATATAATATATCGCAGTTAAAGGTTAATTAACTTTGCTATAATATTATATAGCTCAGTGAAAGAATCTCTGGCTCACTCATATGTAGGTAAATGTAATGCAGGGGATCGGACAAAAGGGAGCATTATAGGGCTCTTGGTAAAGCCGCTAGGCGATCTGAAATGTGACAAATAGGTGAATATGGCAGTCTGGAATAGAGTGGTGCATAAATGGAGCTCGAACTAAGGTCACCCGACCATGAAGGAGAGCTGTAAGGCGTGCGCATTATATGACACCCATTAGGTTGTCCAATACGTCGACCTCAAAAATGAATTTAGTAAGTGGTCTGAGTGCCCGCCAGGCCCCACGTACAAAATATATGATATAGTAGAGGTTGAGGCACCGCCGCCCATGTTAGAAAGATTAGCTAAGTGATGTGATACAAAAGGAGGGGTTTGAAAGTAAACGTAGATATATAGAGCTTAAGGATTAATGGTATGGTAATGAGGACAGTCTCATCGTAGTGATTGAAATGATTATGTCTGTATATGGAATTGCAATAGTATGTATTAAGCCATAACTTTGTGTAACAGTTTATACTGAGTTATAAATATATTATTAGGATATATTGTTGCTGAATATAATGGAAAAGTCGTAATAAGATGATTAGCAGAGTATATGTAGTAGGAAGTTGTGTGAAATATGGTAGGGTAACATGTGTGGCTTAGGATGTATCATATAATTAAATCTAATTGGTGTATATAGTATATATAATTATAATATAATTATATAATATAGATGTGAATTATCAAGGGTAATTCTCATAAGGTCTCTGATAGTGTGCTATAGTGGGTCTTTATAACTCAGAGATAAATAATTTGATACCTGTGTTAATTATATATGTATAGTAGTAAGTAAAATAAACTATATGATATTTTTGAAATTATAGGTTTTAAGATTCATATATAGTTACTAAAATTAGTGTTCAAATGAACCAATCTTAGTATGTGATACGTGTAAAAATAATATGTAAGATATAAATAATATATGATAAAATGAGGTCATTCTGACAGATATTACTATGTTTGCTGATAATGATGTGAAGTAATAATGAAAGTAATATAACTTGAACTAGTAGAGATATATTAAAAGACTAAGTGACTTTCTCTAACATATCAAAGTTAGAAGAGTGTGGTATATGGGATACATGGTGGAAAAGGATGTGGTATGAGTGATCTCGGATAATGGTTAGTGGGCAGATGAATACTAGTCGGTGAGTGAGGGCTGGGAAGGTCGAGAGCGAGGCGTGGTGAGACCGAAGAAAAATTGGAGTTGAGTCGACAAGGTCCTATAAAGGACCATGTTTATCTAGAGAAGAGAGTATATATTGATTTGGCAGAGGCTCTAGAGTAAGAAAGATGATTCCCTTTAACATTTATTAAAATTCAATTAAAATATACTGCATGCAATTTAGGAAAGTGAAAATCCGGCGAGCTCTGATATGCTAAATGGATTATAGCTAGTGGCCCACACTGGTCATAATTAAAATTTATGTACGCCTCGATACCCTCATATTACGAAGAACAAGTAACTTTTACGTGAGTATGATCTCTCAGCAAAAACATCATTTCCCAATTCATATGGTTTCATCTTCTTGATGAAAGTTCCATAGGTGGTGGTATTTTTTCAGACCTCTCTCTCGTTTAGTAATTAAACATAACACGATATATAGAGATTTTGATGATTGAGCGGTCAAAACCAAAATTAATTGCTGTTAAGGACTGTGGTGCTTATCACTTTACTCGATACTTTGCGCTCAGAGGATCCTCTTCTAATTGTGCCACTGCGTTTAATCTGAAATTTACAGTGCATCTACGCAACCTATTACCCCAGTTCTATGCTGGCTGAGATAAGAGAATGGTGAGAATGACGATTAGGTGATGATACTATATACAATTATATTATATATATATATACTTATAATATATTAATATAATATATATATATATATTTAAATATATATATATTATATTTATATATATATATATATATAATATATATATATATATATATATATACTTATTAAATTATATATATATAAATATTAATATATATATATTATATATATAATGCTCGATAATTACGAATAAATCATATTTATCTTCAGAATTTATTTCTCAAATACTGATTTAGAATAAGCGGGGTCAAATTAAAAAGAAAGAAATAATGTTCTTTCTTCTCTTCATAATATTTCGTGATAAAGAATATTTTCTATATACTAGTATATAAGAATTTATTGTCACTCAGGATTATTATATATATAATATATATTATTATATATATATACTATATATATATATATATATATATTATATATTATATAAATATATATATATATATATATATATATATATAATTATATATAATATAATATTATATATATATATATATATATATATATATACTATATATATATAGTGTTGGAAGCACGCACACATGTCCAACCGATTCCGAAAAAAGGTAGCACGCTCTTGCATCTTCTAAACTATCGCCCTTATAAACCTCTCACTTTTGTTCACTAAATCTTAAACCCTTCTTAACCCTCATTTCTTAGATCATCTTTGAAGCAATTCTAATTTCTCCGATCGCCTGTATGGCTTTCGGCGTTCGAGGTCTACTGGCGATAATCTTTCCTATCTTACTTATTTATGGTTTTCCGGCCTTAGGAACTATGGGGAACCTTGTGTGGTGGTACATGACACAAAAGCATTTTGGGACGGGATATGGCACGGTCACTGCTCTCCAAAGCTCCCTTCCTTTGGAGTTTCTTCTCCCTTCACTTTGCTTATATAACTGTCCATTAATATTTCCTCTTTCACAGCGTGTTTAAATTCTCCCATAAATGCTCGCATGAAATTAGTATGTTCCGGATGTCTGCCTGCATTTCTTTTTATATATCCGTGGATAATCACGCGCTTTTGAGCGTGCTCAGTTAACAACTTGTTCTTACTAGACTTGTGTTCGTGTCTAATTATCTCTCTTTACCTCTCATCGATCTCTCTCTGTTTCGCGTTTACGGTCTTCTCATCGCTGCGCTCATAAAGTGGGTGTCATCTAATCCACTCGATAACTCGAAAAAAGAAATACATTCTGTCCTCTCGGATGATGTGTAAACAGGAAAGAACTCACCAATCAATATCTGTTATATAATGACGTATTTAGTTGTGCTTCCTCCTTATTTTGATGACTCTCTCACTAGAATTGTTACTGAGCATATGTCGTATACTTTAGTGCTTTTCGCAGTGGAGTGTTCAGAATATGTCACGTCTGATTACGTGGCATTTGAAGGTGATCACTTATATATAAATACCTCAGGGAGTTGCTCAGTATTGTTTCTGTCACGCTCGCATTTGTTTTGAATTCTCATATAAAAATACAAATAACTCATCTATCTCATGAATGCACTTTTTCTCGCTAATAATATCTCTTTGCACCAAACTTATCACTATATGCACCTTCTTTTGTGTGCGAGATCTCGTGATATACGTCGCTGAACTACGTTTACACTCCTTGTGCCAACGTTACTATAAATCTAATATTATAATACCTCGTCGCTGGACGCTCTATCGAAATAATGAACAAAAATAAGAGTACTTAGAGAGTGAACATAGTCTTAACAAGAGAGACTCACAATTGATTTTTTTAAAAAAAATGCCACATAACCAAATAAACTAGAGTCACGCTATCTTGTTATTTCGCGACTGCTCGCACACTCTTTTTGCTCCTTCTTCTCCGTTGCTTCAAGCTAAACAAGTGTGAGCCTTCAGAATCCTCTGGCCACTTGCTAAATGGTTGAGCCGTGATCTGTTCCTCCAGTGTGACCTGGAGGCTGAGAGCCTGGTCTCTGGTTTCAATTCCCTTGTGAATCATATATGCGAATCGGGTTCACGAGCATGTGTCTAAAAACACACATCCCAATTACTTGCCTTATAAACGTGTCTCACACACTCAAGTAGCTGTTCTCTGTTCGATCAAACGTGCGACGCTCCTAGTGTATCGCATTTTGCTTCACACCACCTCTACGAGCACGGCGCGAAGTTGTTTCGCCTTTCTATTAGAGTCGAACATTATAATCGTTTTCTGTAGTGAGAGGTACCGCGGTGCAGGATTTGCATACGATGGGAACTTGTTTAACTTCTCAGCGTACCTATATTCTAATCCTCACTACGTAAAGTCCCTCGTAGAGCTACAAATAAGTGAGAGTCACTATGTGTCCTGCGCAATGTGGAGAGTTTTGGTGTGTAGATATTATGGAACTCCATAGGCCTAGCTTCACCACTGAGCCTCGGTGGCTTTCCATTTCACTTTTCACCTCATAGCTAATTCTGTTGTATGTAGATATTTATTCATCCCTATCTTCCCTGATAGTTTCCTTGTATACCTGATAAATTTTATCTCCTCCGCATATCCCTAGCCTTAGCGTCCACGTGCTTAATCCAATCGATTAATGACTCAGTTATAGTTGTTCTTTACCTGAAGTAGTGAAAACACTCATTCCTTGAATAAGGGCCTTCGCCTTTGATAAGTGGTAGGTGTAACTGTTATATTAAATATATATATTATCATAATATATTATATATATATATTATATATATATATAAATTTATATTATATATATAATATTAATATATTTATTTTTATATATATATAATAATATATATAATTATATTATATTAATAATATATATATATAATTATATATATATATATAAATATATATAATTATTAATATATTATATATATATATAATATCCTAATATATATATATATATATATTAAATATATATATATATATAATATATATATTATATATATATATATATTCAATATATCTGGAAGCAATTTCCCATCAATGTGGAATTATTTGGGTTAAACAATATATCTCAATATTAAATATAGCCTAAATTTTACTAAGAAAAATTTTAAGATAATGTAGATTATAAATAGTCGAAACTTAAATATAACAACATATACACACAACTCACCTACGCCGCACCTGCATACAAGACAAAATATACATATACTATCATATCTCAACGTTTATTAATGTAGTATTTTAATAACATCTCCATTCTTCAGCTATATAATGTCAATAATAATTTATATCAATATAGTGTGTTTTATCATCGATAACATAATATTTAATAATTAATTACTTTTTAGTAATTTGTGTAGTATTACAATTATGGCAAAACTGAGAGAGTAATATATATATAAGGATGAAGATAGTAACTGCTAAATTTAATATAAATAGGAGGAGAATTATAAGATCAGAGAGAAATAATTATTAAATGAAATGCTCTTTGACGATTAATATACAGACGAGAGAATCTGAATATATATAACTACCGTGTAAATAGAGTGATATAGATATATATATATCGTATTAATATAGACGAGTAATTATAATATTATATAATATAAAATATACATATATATAATATACTACGGAGAGAGTAAGTAAGGTGAAATTGGGCTTCAAATGTATAAAATATTGAACTTTCATAGACTTAAGATTGTGGGGAAAACTTTCAAATATTTGTTATAAATAAATGATAAAATTTTTTAAATATTTTCTTATAAAATATATTCATAGTAATAATGACAATGTTTTCATTCACTACTACTACTACTACTACTACTACTACTACTACTACGACTACTACTACTACTACCACTATTACTACTACTACTACTACTACTACTACTACTACTACTGGTAGAAATTTGTAGGGATGAAATCTTCTCTTTGCCAACTTTTGGGGTAGTTTAGTTGATCTGAATTAATGATTCAGAAAAGATGGGTGTTCATTTAAATGATGTTGCTGACACAAGGTTAGGTTGACTCTTGGACCCAGAGGTAGCAAAAATACATGGGAAGATAATCTGTAACAATCAGTTTTTCCTGGAAAGTCCAAATACTCGTTCAACATTCGTGAAATGAAAGCGATATATATTTTAACGCAAGAATTATCCGGAACAAAATAAATTAATTTAAAGCTATTGTTTGCATAGAAAACTACAATATATTTGCAATTACGGAAACATGTTACAACTTTAAAGATCGTGATTTTATTTCGAAATTTCAAATTTACGGTTTTAAGTTATTTTTCATAGATAGAAACAATAGTAGGGAAGGTGGAGGCTTTATGATTTATATAAAAGTTATATATCAAACAACTCGACTAGAACTATTTGATGTTTATGAAATTAATATTTTTGAAGTCAAAATATAAAAATTGAATGTAAATTTGATTTTAATAATTGGACCGTCTTCACAATTAGTAATAGATAGAGCTTTGCATGTCGAATTGAGCAGAATTTCAGAAGGGTATACAATAATTTAGGAGACTCTAACAGTCCAATATCAATTATAATTTACTTCATGCAGATAAGTAAGGAAATCGATTACTAAAATTCTTAGGAGATAATTTCTTTTTTAAAATAATTGATTGCCCAACCTCCTCGATAAACAATATTCAAGACTTACTAATAGTGAGTCATTTGAAGTCGGTAAGATATTTTGAGGTTATTAAACCTATTTTTAAAAGGGATCATGCCATTAGTAAATTTACCATTAACATTGAAATGAAAATACATAGCAATTGCCTGAAAATTCCAAATTTTAAGAATGTAAATTTTTATGGCTTTAAGCTCTTTTTAACTATCTATGATTGGAGTGAATTATTAACAGGAAATGCAGATTTAATGTGGGGATGTGTTTCTACAAGTATTTATATAATACAAAAACCAAAAAAAAGAGACAAAGAAAATGATTTTGTTCCATATTAAACGAAAAGAATTTTACCAAATTCGAAGCCAAGATGGTGGAACAATGAAATTAGAGATTCTTTAGGTAACAGGAAGAAACCTTATAAACTTTGGAAGTCTTCTTCTTCAGTGGAAAATAATAATAGTTGCATAGCTTGTCGTCGAAACTGCAAGCCACTAATTAGATATTATAAACAAAACTATGAAATTAATATTGCATAAGAAGATAAAATTAACCTTGAAAAGTTTTACAATTATGCTAAAAACAAAAGTTCCTTTAAGCAATCAATTGGAAATTTAAAATCAAACAATGCAGATGTGGCAAATATTTTAATATTTATAATTTTATCTCAAAACTTTTTGCGAAAGAAAATCTAGATACTGTGCAATATGAATGATATAAGGGATTTTAATTCAAACAAAATTCTAGATACATTTGAAATTTTAGAAAAGAAAGTTGCTTTCTAGATTGATAAACTATTAATAAATAAATCACTTACATAAGATGAATTCTATCCAATGCATCTGAAAAATTCGAATGATATATTAAAAATACCTTTAACAATGTTTTTCAATGTCTTTACAAGAGGGATTAGTACCTCATGATTTCAAACTTCCTAATATAACTTTTATTATCACATTCACTATGCGTACTCAGCATTTATGGGATGAGAAAGCCGGTGCTTTAAAGCGTCTTTTTGGGGACGTGGATGGCTAGTGGATAGAGCATCCGGTTGTTGTTAACTCAGCAACGGGGAGTCCAACGTTCGAATCCCGCTGACGAAGAGTAAAATCTTCTGTGACTCATTCATTTAAAATGGGGGCCAGGCCCCCCATTTTAAATGAATGAGTCACAGAAGATTTTACTTCACATGCTAGGTTAACCAGATACTCTAACAAACCGTCCATCTAAACGTTCAAACGTAGTTTCACTTTGTTATCCAATAAATGCTGAGTACTCAAAGGCCTGGCCCCCATTTTAAATGAATGAGTCACAGAAGATTTTACTCTTCGATCTCCTTTGATAATTATCAAAGGAGATCGTAAGTTCCCGAATTACTATAGACCAATTACCAATTAGTTGGTAAAATTATTGAAGCAATACTGACGAATAGATTAGTTGCACACCTTGAAGATTATGGATTGCTCAAGAATTCTCAACAACTTTTTATATGAAATAGATCATGCTTAACAAATTTACTAGAATTTTTTAATGTTCCTATTAACTATGTAGATGAATATAAATCATTTGACGTCATTTAAATGATGCTAGTGACTTTCAAAAGGAATTTGATACAGACCCTCATCAAGGATTATTGGAAAAGCTTAGAGCTTATGATATTAGAGGAAAACTTTTAATTTGGATTAAAAATTGGTTATTGGATCGACGACAACGAATTGATTTATTTAAGAAAAAGTTATATATACATCTTAAGGAAATTTGTCTTTGAACTTTACTTCAGCTCGATATTTACTTTATTAAAACATACAACAGAGAACTAGATATAGTAAAATCAGACTAGAACTAATAAAACTGAACTATTTTTACTTTATTAAACACTAGAATTAGTGAACTAAGTATAAAAGTATAAAATAAGTATAAAACTAGAACCATTGCAATTCAACTCTATTTTAACTATTAAAACACTAGAATTAGGAACTAAATATTGTAAGATCAAGCAGATATGTTCTATACATTTAGTAAAATCAAACATATCTGTTGTTCTAAGACAGTGGACACATCCAACTATATAAATAGGTTATATACCGAAACAGCAAACAACTTAACAGGTTTGCCTCGAGTGGTTTGTAAAGTCTTTGCTAGTCAGTGTTCTATATTTCTGTAGTTCTGTACAACTACTACTACTACTACTACTACTACTACTACTACTACTACTACTACTACTACTACTACTACTACTACTACTACTACTACTACTACTACTGCTACTACAATTTACTTGATGCAGATGCGGAAGGAAGTAGATTGCTAAAATTCTTAGGATATAATTTCTTTTTTCAAATAATAATTTATTGACCAACGATGGAAAACAATATTTTAGACCTATTAATAGTGAGTCATTTGAACTTGGTAAGATGTTTTGAGGTTATCGAACCTATTGGTAAAAGTGATAATAATATGATTAAATTTACCATACACATTGAAAACAAAATACATAATAATTACTTGAAAATTCCAGATTTTAAAAATGAAAAATTTCAATGGCTTTAAGACCAGTTTATCTATATATGATTGGAATAAAAGCTTATCTAAACTGAAATGCAAATATAATGTGGGATACGTTTCTTCAAATATTTAAAGAGAAAGAGAAAGATTTTGTTCCATATAAAATGAAACCAACTTTATCAAATTCGAAACCAAGATGGCGGAACAATGAAATTAAAGATCTTTAAATTATAGAAATAGAACTTATAAACTTTGTAAGTCTTCTCCCTCAGTAGAAAATAATAATAATTACAAACTTTGGCTTTGAAACTGCAAAAGATTAATCAGATACTATAAAAGAAATTTTGAAAAATACTGCCCGGGAGAGTAAAAGTAATCCTAAAAGGTTTTACAATTACTTCAACAACAAAAGTTCCATTAAGGAATCAATTGGGCCATTATTGGACGATAAAGCAAACCTAAAGTCAAACAATGCCGATGTAGCAAACATTTAAAAAAAAAAATTCTCCACAGTTTTTGCGAAGGAGAAACTTGATAGTGTACCTAACATGAAAGATATAAGGTATTTTCATGCATACAATATTTAGATACATTTAAAATTTTAGAAGAGGAAGCTGCTCTCCAGATGGATAAACTATTGATAAATAAATCACCTGGACCAGAAGGATTCTATCCAATGCATCTGAAAAATTTGAAAGAAATATTAGTTAAACCTGCGGCGACGCTTTTCAATAAGTCTTTACAAAAAGAGTTAGTACCGCAAGATTTCAAACTTGTGGATGAAGGTCAATGAAAAGGAGATCGTAAGCTCCCAAATAACTACAGGCCAATTTTTCTTTTTTTTTTTACAGTTGTCACCACCACTCACGGGCAGAGCCCTATTCAAGGAGGGGGTGTTGCTTAACTTCCATAGTTGGCAAATTTTTGAAGCAACACTAACTAATAGGTTAGTTGCAAATCTTGAAGATAATGGATTGAGCAAGAATTCCTAACACAGTTTTCGAAGAAACAGGTCTTGCTTAATAAATTTACTAGAATTTTTAATGTGCTTATTAACGATGCAGATAACTATAAAATTCTAAAGGAATTTGATACCGTCCCTCGTCAAAGATTATTGGAAAAGATTAGAGCTCATGGTTTTCAAGGAAGACTTTTAATTTTGAATATAAAAAATTTATATATAAGGTCAGATGTCCACATTAATGCTACTCAGTAGGAAAAATAAGTTGAGGGGAAATGTTTATTGGTGTTGTTACCTCGAGATACATCTTGAAGGTCCATTACTATTTATTCTCTCATCTAAATGACTTTTAGATAAATAATATTTTTATGCAATATTCGAAATTTCGGATGAAGTACACTAGAACATCATAAATTTAATGAGAAAAAGATTCATTAGTCTAGTCGTTTTGTCTTTATTTTTTTTTATTTTTAAACTTCGACGTAATACAAGTTAACTCTGAATAATGTGCAAGATTCTACCATTTACCAGGAGTAGAATAATGACTATATTTAAAAATAGATAGCTCAGTTACATCAAAGTTGTTATGAAGAAAGATATGAAATTAAGGAATAAAATTTGCGAAACAATGTGCTGAGAAGCTGTTAAGAAAGATGATAAATCTCTAGGTTTGTTGCCAGAAACTTCAGAATATAAATCTAAAAGCCCAATGAGTACCTCTATAAAACGTTAGTTAGAACTGCCTAAGGCCATAATGCTTGGTTTTATGGGTTTAGCCTCAAAAGGACAGAAAAATTAAAAAGAATTTAGAGAGAGGTAACAATTTAATTCGGGTGAAGGTAAGTCATACGAGCAACGATTACGTGAACTGAATATCCATTCTTTAGAGACAAGAAGATTGAAGAAAATAAGTAGAGTTTTCAAAATACTAAATAAATTTGAATAATATGATTATATGACAGTGCTGATACAGTTTCCCAATGATGTAACACACGAAATAATGGACATAAATCATAGTTTCAAACCAATATTACATAAAATTTCATCGCGAAATGGCAATTTAAAAATTATGTAATCTTTCTTTATAGAAATAGTGAGCAGCGACAACATCGATTCATGCACTCAAGAAAAGGTTAGATATACACCTTATTTAAGGAAATTGGTTTTTGAACTTCAATTCAACTCGAATTTTACTTTAGTAAAACATTAGAATTAATAGTGACCTAGATCTGGTAAAATCAAACTAGAACTATTGAAATCATTTGGTAATGTTAAAAATACTGTCTTAAAAGAATTCGAGGGGCCAGTATATCATGGCTTAATGTTCTAACTTTAGATAAATCCGTCTTGAACACGGTGATCTATCGTCTGCTGCTATCTGCCTTAACTTGTGAAAGCAAATAAGCTTTGAAGTGTTTACCGTTTAGACGTATCGTTCAACGAGTGATCCTTTCGATCATACTAAGTAGGAGGAATAATCCAAAAAATAATTTAAACACACTTGTTGCACTATGATGTTTGATGCTAAGTGAGCAAGCTCATATGTCTCATTGGCAGTGGACACATCCAACACAGTAAATAAATAAAAAACCTAATCAGACCATGACGTGTGCTTATAGCATATCTATTTCAGAAAGTGCAGAAAACTCATATATTACATTGAAATAGATGAATATGTCACATTTCAAAAATACGCCTTTATTGTTTAAGACAGTGGACTTTATCAAATCATTAAATAAACAAAAATACTTACTGCTTAGAAGCAAGAGTGGACTGTAAAAGTCTTTGCTAGTCGGTGTTCTGTAGTAGTCAGGATCAGTAAGTAGTGATGTAGTAGTAGTAGTAAGTAGTAGTAGTAGTAGCAGTAGTAGTACTACTACTACTACTACTACTAATAATAATAATAATAATAATAATAATAATAATAATAATAATAATAATAATAATAATAATAATAATAATAATAATAAAATCCGATTTTGTGTTAAGAGTTTAGATTTTTATCTTCATTTCTTTAACGTTCTTTAATTTTCTACAAAAAGAATAAAAATATTCTCACAACGTAAAATATAATAATAAATTCTGAGAAAGGTAACAAAATAATTATAAATGCAACATTAAAACATAAAAAACATAATAAACATTAAAAACAAAAGCCGATAATTTAGTGCCACACAAATTTAATTAAACTTCAGATTTTGCTTCACGTAAAACCCCTAAAAATCTCTTTTAAAATAAATTGAATATATATGTTTGTAGGCGTTGGTATGACAGCTATTCATCAAATGTTAGGCCTTTTTCCCTTCGTGTTTTCTTCCTCTTTCTTCGTCTTCTTTTGGGAGAAGGTTTTTTTTTCTCCTTTTATTTTTAGAGGTTTGAAGAAAAGCAAAAGAAACGGAAGAGAAATGTACGGCCATCCGTCATTTTAAACGGTAAATTATAGGTTTGTTCTCGGATAGCGGTTCGGCTATGCTCGTCTTGTAATTTCGACAAGCGTATATTCTCTCTCTCTCTCTCTCTCTCTCTCTGCTCTCTCATCTCAAACTCTTTCTTTTTCAACCATTAACGATCATTCTTTTTGTTAATTCACTTTGCTTTATTTTGATATATATATATATATATATATATATATATATATATATATATATATATATATATATATATATATATATACCTATATATATATCACCACACACACACTCTCTCTCATTCAATTTCTTAATTTCTACATTCTAATATCCCTTTTTCAATCTTTAGCAATCTCTCTCTCTCTCTCTCTCTCTCTCTCTCTCTCTCTCTCTCTCTCTCTCTCTCTCTTCTCTCTCTCTCTCTCTCTCTCTCTCTCTCTATTAATTTCTTAGTTTTTACATTCTAATATCTCTTTTTCAACCTTTATCAATCTATCTTTTTCTCTCTCTTTTACTTTCTTTTTTTATCTCTCTCTCTCCTCTCTCTCTCTCTCTCTCTCTCTCTCTCTCTCTCTCTCTCTCTCTCTCTCTCTCTCTCTCCGTTGTTCTATGCGTTATCCTCTCCCATAACATCTCTCTCTATTTCTACCTTCCAAGCAATTTGGATATGATATATCTGTGTTCTTTAAATCTTTGAAATTGGGCTTTGTAATTTAATGCTTTTACTCCTTTTTAATACTCGTGCTTTAGATTAAGTGAGCAAACTTGACCTATCGAAGATTTCGCATTCACACACACAAGCACACATTGCGCGCGCGCACACACACACACACTCACTGCATATATATGTAGTATGTATGTATAATAATATATATATATAATAATAATATAATAATATGTAATATATATATGTATATATATATATAATAATATTTATAATACCTGTAATAATAATAATATATATATAATAATAATATAATAATATATAATAATAATATACATATATATATATATATAATAATAATATATAATAATAACAACAATAACTATAACAACTAACTAATTACACTTAGTTTACAATTAGCTGAAACATTTAGATAATAATTAAACTTATCGTAATATAAAATAATCAATAAGAAAAGTATTACTGCCACATAATAATGATTATAATAATAATTACTTTATAATAATGATTTTAATAATGATTACTTTAAACCTCTTTGCTATATATATAACCTGCCTCTCTCTTTGCTGCTGCTCTTCTCACCATAACCTATGTACCTCTCTGCTATATATCAGAGGTGGGCACTTCCGCTCTTTGGTCGCTAGTCCGCTTCACAGGCGGACTGCCAGAATAGGTGCGGACTAGCGGAGGTCCGGAGACGTCAGGAAATTAGCGGACTTGCACGTGCGGATCAAAAAAAGAAGTTTCCGCTCTTTTGTTCCGCACCTTTTTGAAATATGAAAGTATAGTTTACTATTTAAGTATTTCATTCATTAGATAAAGAAATATATTTTATTTTAAGATTATAACTAAGTATACTTTTAGTCTAAGACATTGTTTTTAATAATTAAACTTCCAAAATCAATCTCCACCTCCTTATCACATATAATAAATAACATTTAGATTGATTTTATTGATAGACTGAATGGCTATTGCCCTTATCTATAACTTTATTTGAATTTATATTGTTGCTATATTAACTAACCAATAAAATCAGAGTCCTTTAATAGATAGGCAAGTAACTAATTATTTTAATAATCTTAATAAGATAACAATAAAATTCTTAATACATAAAAGTGTAGAGTAAATAAGTTTTTTTGTAACTTCATGATTAAAAATAACTCTTCTTTATTAACTTCCTTATTAAAAATAACTCTAGTAACTTCATGATTGAAAATATCTTCGTTTTTACGAAATAATAAACTCTTTAAGTATCTATATATACTATAACTCTTATATATATATATATATAATAATAACCTTAATAATAACAACATATATATGCTATATATATATATATATATATATGTAACAACAAGTTGGATACAATAAAAACAGCTGGGAAAAGGAAAGAAAGTAGGAGAAGATCTAGGATGAGACTAAGAAGAGGCTTAAACTTCAAATAAGGCTACTTCCCTTAAATTTCTAGAAAGTTTCCTTTCGAGGAAACTGTTAAGATCGGATTATCTCATGTGGATGCCTGCATAAAGAAAATCTTCATAAAATATTTTTAATTTATTAAATCAAAAATTTAAAAAATGAAAATCATAATTTATAATAAACAAAATTAATATTTTTGCTTGAAGAGACGGAGCCACAAAATTTTTAATCTAGTTCTTTTCAAAAAATTGTTAATTTTAATAGCAAATATGTAAATTAGGTCTGCAAGTGTTTAAGTGAGGAACAAAAATTGTATCATCAGGTCTTTAAAAAATTGAATAAAAACACAACATTTAGAATTACAAATAAAGCTACGCTATAATTGAATTTCTGGTCTACTTGTTGATGGGATGTTTCGACGCAGTTGGTAAATATGAAGACTATCTTCGCATGGCTGTTGGGGCTGGGAACCCCCTTCTGACATTATATACTTCCCATGAACAATCGCATTATTACGTATGTATACGTTGACACCTGCAATTGTACTTAGGACATGGTGCTTAATAGCAAATAAATAAATAATATATATATATATATATATATATATATATATATATATATATAATAACTATATATATATATATATATAATATATATATATATATATATATATATACGATATATATATATATATATATATATATATAATAATATAACCTTAACCTTAACAATATAGACAACAACATATATATATATAACTTTGTAACAATAATAAAGATTATAATAATATTAATAACATATATATATATGTAACTTCTTTATATGTATATGCTGTAGTTTTGGAAGTTAAATAAATTGATTAATATATATGTATATATATATATATATATATATATATATATATATATATCGATATTATATACATTTATATATATTTTTCTATCATTTGACTATATAATAAAAATATATGTGTAATAACTTATATATATAATAACTATACTGATATATATAATAATATAAACTTTACCGACACGATACGTAGCATTAACATCGACTCTACAGGCGTCGAAACTTTCGTAGTTCTACTAAGTCTTGAACGAAATAGACATTCTTTTGGGTGGACAGGGTGGTCAAAATATTTCAGAAGGGAGGCAGAATGATTTAGGTGAGGACCTTAAATTAGCAATGGACTGCTGGAAGCGAACTAACACCAGCACTCCTCTCATCAAGAACATCTTTCCCTTTCAGCATAGGCAGAATTTGTTGAACTGGTTCATAAAATATAATACACCTTTCCCTAGTTCTGCTGCTGTAGAGCGAATATTTAGTATTGGTTGGGATATTTTGAGGGCAAAGAGGTCAGTCAGCCTTAACTGGTTTTAATTTTGAGCAACTAATCATTTTGAAAGGTAATATGGATCTTCTTGTCCTTTGAAGAAAACATTGAGGAAGAAAAGCAAAATCTTGAGAATTTGTAAATATTCATTCAATTTTTCATATAATATTATAAATAAATTTTTTTTAAGGATATATACTATTTAGTATTTAATATTAAAACCTTTTGTGAAGTCGCACATTATTAGCGGAAGACGTGCGGACGTAGTGGACGTGCAGTTTTGCGATAGCGGAGAGATTTGATGGTGAATAGGTGCTGAGGAGCTAGTGGACTACGTTTTCTCGAAGGTGCAGAGGTGCGCTAGCGCCTAAATGAGCAGGGTGCCACCAAACTATACCTCTTATATATGCACTATATATATATATATATATATATATATTTATATATATATACTATTCTTCATATACTATCTCTATATATATATATATATGCTATAACAGGTCTTCTGCATAAGAGAACAAATTAAATGAAAGTTTATCAAGAATCTAATCTGTTAAACTTGAAGTCCAAAAAAACTTTGTATCAAAGAAAATTGTGTTCATAGAGGGCTTTGTTCCTTTGTTGGTGATATCTTTGGCATGTAATATAGTCTTAAACTTAGATGGATGTGTGCAGAGCAATGCGTTTCAACATTCATAGTTTATTAATACCTTGTTTGTGTATATGTAATATATATATATCACGAAATAATATAACATTATATATAATATATATAATAATATTCTTATATATATTTATATATGTATATATTATATATATATATATTATATATATATATATATACTTTCCCTATATAATATAATATAATAAATATATAATAATAATAATAATATATGTATATATAATAATATATAATATATATCTATATATGTAATAATAATAACTTAATAGTAATATTATGTATGTAATAATAATAATAATAATAATAATAATAATATGAATAATATATATATAATATAATATATATATATATATATAATAATATATGTAACAATAATAATATATATATATATATATATATATATTTAATAATAATATCTAGCAATTTACTATATATATATATTAAAAAATATATTAATCATTATTGCAGACTAAAATAATTAAATATCTTATGAAATATTACTATTAGTCTGTCTAGAAAATAGTGAAGAAAGCTAAAAGAATGATTGAATAATTCATTCAATTCCATTTGGGAGACATGATCTTAGTTAGTTATTCCATTATACTATTGTTCTTTAGATATTGATTTTTATTATATTAATATATTATGTCAATATAACATTATATTATTATTATTATATTCTTCTATATTATTATTACAGTGGGTTTATTATTCTTCTTAGTTCACTTATATATGGTTTTGTTCTTTACTTTTATTATTTATTATTCTATTTTGATATTATTATTTAGGTCATCTGACGCTCGTTTCAAATGCGCTGGTGCTGGGCGAAGTTATACATTCAGTTGTTATGTTACTCAGCAGCTAGCAACAGTGCTGTGACTTGCATTTGGTATTCATTGACCATCTATTATACCTATATCTATATATATCTATATAGTATTACTCTCATATATCTCATATATATATACATGTATATAATATCTCTCTTAATAATAATAATATGTAATAATAATAATAATATATCTATATTATACCTTTATATCTTTATATATACTATTTATTATATTTAAATATATATATGTATGTCTTATATATTATATGTTGTTACTAATATAACTTATTTTACTACTATTACTTTTACTATCTATTCTTATTCTATTTACATTTAGCCAGTATAACTACTATTATATATTAAATTTACTTCTCTAGTTATTTAAGTATCAAAATCTACATACCATTATGGATACTTTATTTTGGATATTAAATACTAAGGAAGAACCTTTGATCAGACTGTGCAAAAACTTTTAGAAAAGATCTCGAAAAAACACAAAATTTTATAAAATTTAGAACAAGTAAAATCCATTTAAATTAACGGGAAGCATGGGAATATGTAGCAAGCAAATATATAATATAAGTTAATTAATAAAATAATGGACCAACAAAATTTTTGGATTTAGTATTTATATAAGAAGAATGGACATTCGACCGAGTCGGCTCGTATAGGTCAAGATGGAATGGATCAAGCATCAAAATAG
>JABUQX010009129.1:0-15000 GCA_015478945.1 Trachelipus rathkii
TTCTCATCACGGAACCAGGTTACTAAAGTGTCTCTGACCGAGAAGTAGTTACGGTCATCTTTCGTCAGAAGTTTATACAACTGTAGGAAATGTCCCTCCAGCTGTCGTCCTAAGAGCCTCAACCATTGATGAGGACTCTTCGGGTAATGAAGACTGCAGTAGTCTTCAAAGTCTTTGAGGTAGACTACAAGGTCTTGGTCTGCCTCGTATTTATAGCGTCCTGGGTCTACGACCTTGAGCTTCTGTGAATTTTTAAGAAGCTGAGTTAATAGGACAATCGCTTCTTCTATCAAATCTAATTTCTTTTTCATTTGAGGACCGGAATACATGGTTACTTCATTTGTATTCGGCGGCGAAGATCTTCTAAATTCTTCATCTTGTAATAAAGGTTTATGTTCACGATGCTTTTGTCTGATAACATCTCGTTCTCTAGAACGGGAACGGGAAGTTTTCGGTTGTCGTAACCCAAAGGTACCCATAACTTCTTCTGTGAGCAAAGTTCTCTGCACAGGTAAAGCAGCTGCGATAGGTACATCATCAAGAGAAACGTCCCTATCATCAATGTCAGGAGTAGAATCTTTGTCATGAAATGAGTCCTCTTCGCTAAATGACTCCTCTTTTCGAAGATCAGCGTTTTGTTGAGATAAGATTCTTTCCTCTTCTTTTTTCCTTTTCACTAAGTTTTTCTTCAAAATCTGTAGGTTAGGAATGGAAAACATATCTTCATCAATGTTTTCCACTTTCTTCTTTCCATTGGTATTCTGTGTTAGTTTTCTGGTTGTTGCCAGGTTTAATGCGTCCAAAGAAATTTGGATCTGCTCTTCTCTTTGACTGGCTGCATCTGTACCAGCACCACGGGAAATTAAAGAGAGCTGAGGCTTAGGTTTAACACTCATATCTTTTCCGTTTACAGACATTTTCCCTTAACTGTATGAAGTTCTTCAAACTTTAACTTATTACCTAACCTATTCTACTTACCTACCTAAAGTGAACGCGTGGACCAATACAATGAACACAATGAACAAAAATGACGATTTTTGTTGAAGAATAGAATGAATAGAATCGAATAAAACTATACCGAACAAATGAGAAAGTGGACTAGGTCACACTCAAGCGCGGCGGCTTATCGAACAGGAACTCAAACAGAGTCCCTGTTCGGGCGCCAAATAAATTTAAAGTATTTATGTTAGGGAGAGGATGCACGGGGGTTTGACACTTTCTGAATAGAAATTGTTCAAACACCGGTAATGTGAATCCAATTCCCCTTAGGGTCAAATTTATTAATTTTTTTTATATAATAGATGAAAGAAAACTTACAATATTAAAAACGATACTAGAATAACCTACAAGTTTTATTGGTAATATCGCATGTAAGTAGGTACAGTACCTGGAATGCAGAACAAATCTGCGTTGTATCTTTTTGCTTCAGTGACATCCCTGGTGCCGACCATCACAGAACATCAATAAGACCCTGCGAGCTCTGATCGATAAGACGGCGCGTCAAGGGAATGTGACTTACTATTAATCAGGTATAAATTTGAGAAAAATTGTTATCACAACCAAGTATGGGAGGAATATTGAGACGACGTATAAAATGTAGATTTATTGATTAAACCTACAGCCGAATAGCAACGAATTCTAATAACAAATGAAACTTTGAACAGCAACTCCCTATTACTTGATGACGATAAGACGATAAATTTGCCAATGGGACAAATGACTAGGAAGTAAAAAAATTATGCCACTTTTGACTAGGACGATGGAAAAATTATGCCAACATGAGGATTTTGACTAGACGATGAAAAAATTATGCCAACTTGACAATCAAGACGACTAAACTATGGAACGATGAAATTTATCGACGATGAAATTTATAAACGATGTTTATAGATGATGAAATTTGCAACGATGAAATGTGTCGACGAGGAAATTTATAACGATGTTTATAGACGATGAAATTTGTCGAGGTTGCTGTTCATTGTTTGCGATTGGTCCACGTAAAGAAAAATAATACTAATGATGCCATTAACAGTTGAAAAGCACATTATGAATGACAATATTTATGATATTTAAACAAAGTTCGACTTTGACCACCAGACAATCCACACCTTAAAACGGTATAAGTACTTAACTTAAAAATAGGTTGTTTCAAATAGTTTTTTGTCTATTAGGTAATCATTAATCGATAATTTCACTTGTCCATATGATTGCACACTTTTCTATATGTTCAGTTTTCAGAATTAGCTCTTAGCTAACTAACGCACTACACAAGTAAGATTGTCTGGCCATAAATATTTCGTAACACACCCACGATTTAAAGTGAATGCAATTTTTCATCCCAACGATAAAAAAAAACTGATGATAATTTCGCCCAACGATAAAACCTGAAATAATACGTAAGATTATTTCACGTTTATTATGTTATATTATTTTAATTTTTGTTTCACCAATATTCCATATTACAGGTAACACTACAATTACTATCAATACTTCACTTACCCCTTAAGAGTTCTATGAGATATAGAAGGGGTTGTGAAGCAATGTTCAGACAGGTGTATCGGTAGTTTGCGGCTGTAAACACGAAAAGATTGCTTTATAGCTAACTAACTTTATATGCTTATAATATTAGAGATTCAAGATTTCCTTATAATTAATAAAACAGCTTAGATACTGACCTGGTATACTTCCAGGGCAGAGTTACATCAAAAGTAAATTTATCATTCACCGAATGTTTTTTTAAATTTATAACTTTGATTGTAACAAATATTCATTTCATTCAATAATAATACTGAAAAAAACACAACTTAATGAAAAATCTAAAGAAAACCATACCAAGTATTAAAATATAAATTATACTCCTATTATAATAAACTGATAAACCATAACTGATTGATTCCCAGTAATTCCAAAACAAGATAAATCGCAGTTTATCTTTTTCCGATTCTGATTCATAAACAAAAAGGGAGGAGAACATGAAGGAAAACAGCCACCTTCACATCCCTCCTCACTAAAATTGAACCCACCCCAATTAATACATGTTCGAAACCCAAAACTAACATGAAATGGAGCATATGTACATAATTTAAATTCTCTACGCGCTTTACGTGAACCAATCAATCAATCCTTAAAGCTACAAAAAATACTATCATTTATTTCATAGAAAAATAAGAAAACATCTTTCTTTATGTAATACTTAAACTACAATAATACTAATACATTATCTTAATGTTCAATTTTTCATTAACAATAAAGTGACAATTTAGCAGTTAACTCTTTTCCATTATAAAATACAATTCAAATAATATTTTTACTTTTACAAAAACAAATCATACTATTCTTTCTTTCTCAGGAAAACAGAATACATACTATAGTTGATGGCAATAGTTTTATTAATCAATTCAATCTTACCAAAGAAGAGAGTCTTCGAGAAGTACCTCTCTCCTCTTGTATTAATTTAAGCCATTCTTGAATCATTAAATCTTTTTGGGATTCATTTTTACCCTCCCAATTTGTCTGACTCATAACCCATCTAATACTGGCGCGAATAGTTTCTTTTACATAGGGGTCCAATGAAGACCCATGATTGAATCTAGGAGGAGGAACATTTACCAGCAAAGGACTAACAGTAGGAACTGAGGGAGGTACACGATAGTGTAAAGAAGAATCGCTCCTGCGATTAGATGAGTTAGGAGCAGTTTGAACATTTTGATAAGAAACAGAGTTTACATTTTGATCAAACAAAGCTCGATGATCAGGCGTATAAGAATTTGTGGATGGACCAGGATCAGACACTACCATAGGTGAAGTTTGTGGTCGTATAGCCCCCTGTAGTATTCTTTCCGTTGGATCCAGTTGAGTTTCAGATGATGTGGGCGACACAGATCCACTACCGTCCCGTCGGTTTCGTACAGGTCCATATGATATGCGGGTTTGGATGGGGCGACGACTCACGAAAACCTGTTGGTATTTCTGCATGAAAGCTTCCAAAAATCTTTTGTGTGGATGCAAGCCATCGGGTACAAGAGGTGATTGAAGATGAAGGCTACGTTTAGCCATGTATCGTCTGTGAGGTGCATCATTAGGATTCATTCTAAGCACTTCTGAATAATGATAATCCAGAATCTCGTTCCCTACGAGAACTTGTTTATGTGACCATTGATAGTCATCGGTATTTAAGAGTTCAAATCTTTGGACTGTCGTTATGGCATGAGCACGCAACCTTTCTGGGTTCAAATCAGGATGATTTCGACAAAAATGCTCGTAATCTGGTCCCCATTCTCTTATGATTCTCCTTTTGTTGAATTCATACATATCCTGTATAGGCGAGATCATTAGAAATATTTGTACTCTGGGGTTGATTTCCTTGGCTATGATCGTTATTTCTTCCATTATACGGGGTACTTCTTCAATGGAGAAATTAATTATTGGTGCGAATACAGTTGTTGCTTTTCCGTTTTCATGTCTTATCAGCTGACGTTGCCATGCCATGGGGACGAGGGACCAAATGATCAAAAAATCGACGTCCGAGGACATAACATCTTGTACTCGACTTACACATCCCGAAATGTGCCTACCATTATTAAAATCGGCTCTTACTTGTATTTGAAATTGTCTTGCGAGGTAGCGTTTTTGATTTCTAAAAAGTGCAACCGTAGAGGCTCCGACGAGCATAAGCAAAGGCATTTTCCTTGTTTTTCTATCTATATGGACTACGAAATCGATATTCAAACTTTTTCAGTTATCGTTTTGGACTACGAAATCGAAATCTTTACCGTTTTCTTTGACTACGAAACCGACCTCAATTGTGATAACAATTCTTTTATAATGAATCAAAAAAAAAAAAAAAGGGGGAATGCGTGGTCGTCTATCGATCGTAACTCAGTGAAAAAAAAAAAAAAAAACGATTAGTGAACGAATTAGTGTGGTAATCATAGTGGACAACAAGTATTCACCACGATTACCAAAGATATCAGATATCAAAGATATCAGGTAGTATCAATTAGTATTTGAAAGTTAGATATTTTATAAAATCATTAATTCATTTAGCTCATAAACAGAAAATAACACCATTATATCTAACTAACTAAGCATTTTAACTAAGCATTTTAATCAGACACAAAGTGCTGAATGCATTGTAGTGTCACTAAGTGGCACTAGAATTAGCTAAACTATTATTCTTACTTAAAATTACGGCTTTCCCACCCCCCAATTTATCAGATAGTAGAGGATAGTCAAATGTGAACGGAAAGAAAAGGAAAGTGAGAGATCAAAGAATAGGATAGCTAACAGAGGGACAAAGATCCAACATCTGGATATACGATTAGGGAAAAGGAAAAAAAATTATTTACTTATTCAGAGTTCGAAGTTGAACTAGATATTTCCTGTATTACGCTGAGGTCGACACCTCCCAGTGTTGGTATCAATTGGAATCGCTGCCGTGTTCGTTGATACTCGACAGGTGTAGACATAACGTGAGGTAATTCCTTGACTGGTCCTCTACTCCGGGTGAAAGGAGGATCAAATCTTTCATTACTTGTCTCCTCGTGTTCAGCACCCACCAAAGGCGTTTCAGCAACCTCTATACGATCTGTGGGATCTTCTATAGGTGAAGATGCTCTATTCGGAGGAGGTATCATTGAATCCATACCACTTCCTATTGTTGGAGAAGAGAATCCCCAGAAATCTATTAAACGAGAATTTCGAGAATCACCAAGTTCTGATTCAAATAAGTTATCCGGAGGACTAGGAATTTCATCACCCAATTGACTATCAACGTCTTCTTCTACATCTACATACCCAGGAGGTCTCTCTCTAAAATACATTGAAGTGGTCAATGATGCAGACTGCTCATCATCAACTCCCTCTATCGTCTCCTGGTCCAACAATATGGGCTCCATAGAACCTGATGCACATTGGAAATGGGTTCCATTATCGTGGTGATACAAATCGTAGAAATCCAAAGAGGGTGTAGGAGGTTCGTCTCCGATAATGTTTATGTTTGCAGGAGACTTCCCAATATGCTTCATCACCCAAGGGGGGAAAGTTACTTTACCGGAGGAAGACATTGAAATGGCACTAGGGTGCTCCGGTTCGGATGAATCACCGGAAGATGATCCCCTAGGAGATATGGATATTTCCGAAGGAGGTAGTAAAAATTTTACTGTCGAAGGGATACCTGTATCCAAGATACTAGGAGAACACTCCCTAATCGAGTCATCCCCCGGTTTCGATTGCAATTTCTCTATTTCCCTTGACATGTCAGGCATTTGCAAGTATTCCTTCACGGATATGGGGTTAAATCGTAAAAAACCCTCGAAATCCGCTTCCACCTCCTCTATGGGGTCCATACTAAAATTTAACAAAGATGAATCTATATCCATATCTTCTGATGACTCAGACTCACAAGGAACGTCATCCGAAGTCTCGTCCTCATTTTCAAGATCAGACCCATTCAATTCAGATTTCTCGCCCGCCTGCAAATCATTCTCCTCGTCGGCAAAGAAAGCATCCCTACTCTCCTCTTTATGCCTAGCTAGATACTTACGTAAATAGTTAGGAATATCAATCCACGGTCTTAGGTGAGAAAAGTGAACTTTATGTCTCCTACCATTAGGGTCAGTACATCGCCTAATCACATAGGTAACCCTATTAGGATTTACCTCCAAAACCACATGAGGACCTTCCCATTTGTTCTGGAATTTCATGACAACGCTGGGTCCAGTCCTAACAACTTTCCGAGCCACTTTTTGACCCACTTTAAAGGGTTTAAAATTTGCACTCCCCTCTTTCCAATATTGTGGAAAGGTGTGAGCCAGGGAATGTGGCTTCTGTAATAAAAAATCAGATGGAGACATTCCCAACGCACTATGATAAGTGTTGTTATAAATGAGGACAGAGGAAGGCAATTCCTCGTCCCAATTGGCCGGTTTCTCCAAGCTCAAACATTTGAGGATTTGGATTAAACTTCTGTTAAATCTCTCAGAGATTCCGTTACTCGCCGGATGTAAAGGAGAAATCCGGATATGTTTGATGTTATGTTTATCCATCACTTGCTGGAATGTCTGAGCCGTAAATTCTGTCCCATTATCGGTAAGTATTCTATTAGGTACTTTTGGCAGAAAGGGCAATATTTGGTATTCCAGTTTTTGAGACACAGTCAGACTTGTTTTGTCAGCGATGGGAACCACAGCCACCCATTTCGAATAATGGTCAATTAAAACAAGACAGTATTTATTGCCTTTATAGGTTTTGGGAAATTGTAAAAGGTCCATCGCACATAAATCAAATGGACAGCTGGCAAGAATCTTCAACATCGGTGGAGTTATATTTGAAGAGAAATTTTTTTGTGTCTGACAGGTGGGGCAACAGCGTACTACGTCCGAAATGACCTGATTCACTCTCGGGTGCCAAAAGTGCTTATATACCAGTTGAAGAAGCTTGTTGCGTCCAATATGGGCACACGAGAAATGAAGCCCCAAAACAATATGCATCAGTAAGTCCAGTGAGACTAGGAACAACAAATCCCCATCTTTAGTTTGATAATGGAGGATATCGTTTTCTAACACTATTGACGCCTGATGTGTTCTATACATTTGGGGAATTTGTTGCCAATCGTGATTATCCCCAAACTTCTTAAGACCGCGTAGCATTGATTTAAGAATACGGTCATGACCTTGGTCATACAAGATTTCGGTATCGTCAACACTTGACTTGTTTACGGTGACAGCTTTTATCGAGATAAGTTTCACCATTCCCACTGAAGAGGAGGGAACCTTATGCTTTGTCAACCCTTCCGCAATGAGGGTCAACTTAGTTCCATCCATGTGGAACAGTTGACGTAGGGCCATGTCGGGTAATAAATGGTTATCCCGTAGGATACCCGTTCCCAATATAATGGCATGCTCCTCCATATATTGATGCGGGACTATGAAAAAAGCAGATGATTGTGTGGTGAAATTTGATTGAAAAGTTAATTTTAGTTCCACATAATGGGTGATAAAAATAGGTTTGCGAGCACCAAACCCCATTATCGCCCTAACCCCACGTTCGACAGATGGCAATAACACCCTGTCATCGCCCAAGGAGGTGATAACCTGCGAGCTGACTAAGCTGATACCAGCCCCACTATCAATCAAACAGTCACATCGAGGCAAGCTGCGGTCATCCACAGTCACACAGACCAGCAACGGTTCTAGATCTGATTGACATAAGTTTATAGGAATGACCGTATCGTCATATGAATAGTAATCCGTGATTTCGTTGGGATCATTAAATTTTTCAACATCATCGGTGGAGCTATCAAGAGGAAAATCGTTTACGAAGAGTCCGCTTAGGAATTCCTCGTCCTCCTGTTTCACCACAGAAACAGGTTTTTCAGAATCCGAGGAGTCCTGTTCACAGTCCGTTTCCGCCGACGGACTCACTTCTGCGGGGACCAGGAGTTTAAAGGAGTTGGTTTTTCTTCCTCTTCCATCCTTCTACAAGCAGTAGCTATAGCTTTAACAGTACAATGCTGTTGTTCTTTAGGCACTCTCTCAGGAGAGGGAGAATGTTCCTTTTTCGGCGGTGTACGAGATGGACATCTTATTCCGGGATGAGGACCCCGACAGAAAGGGCATGTCGTTCTACGTGTATTAGAAGGCGATGACGGAGATGATTTATAGGCACGGCATTCAGACTTGATATGACCCTTTTTTCTGCAATAGCTACAAATCCCAAGGTATTTGTAGCAATCTTGCATTCGGTGTCCCTTAATCTCACAATATTCACAGACCACCAAAGTATTGCGGTCGGTTTTCTCAACATTAGAACTATTATTTCCAGGACTGCGATGACGATTCCGCTGTCCATTAGAATTGTTCGGGGAACCAGAACGTTGATTCTGGTTCGACGAAGACCGATAGTAAGTGGTTTTCGGTTTAAATCGCTGCTGATCTCGACTCTTGACCACATCTGTCCACTGCGGATATACGGTACTGATTTGAATAACCGAATCAGTGCTTTCATTCAGATCTTCTTTTCTTTTTCCGTTACGACGTTTATGAGAGTGTGGTTTATCAACAACGTCCGCAGAAGAGTGCGAGATAGAGTTTGGAAACTCGTTATTTTCTGTTTCCAAAGAGTCAGCAAAGCTGACTATTTTGTCCCATGCAACTCTGCGATGTCCATCCAACTCTTTCATTTTGATGTATTGCCTGACGCCAGCTTCAATGTACGGAGGCAAACTACACAAAAAAGCAGTGCGTAGTGAATCGTGTTTACGCATATCGAGGCCTCGATATGCGCGTCTAGCCAGGCGTTCAAGACGCAGAGCATACATTCGGATCGGTTCGCCTGGTTCCCTATGAGCTGCGTGATACGCTTGAAGCTTGTACTCGTTTTTACGCTTCTCTTCATCACGGAACCAAGTTACTAAAGTGTCTCTGACCGAGAAGTAGTTACGGTCATCTTTCGTCAGAAGTTTATACAACTGTAGGAAGTGTCCCTCCAGCTGTCGTCCTAAGAGCCTCAACCATTGATGAGGACTCTTCGGGTAATGAAGACTGCAGTAGTCTTCAAAGTCTTTGAGAGGTAGACTACAAGGTCTTGGTCTGCCTCGTATTTATAGCGTCCTGGGTCTACGACCTTGAGCTTCTGTGAATTTTTAAGAAGCTGAGTTAATAGGACAATCGCTTCTTCTATCAAATCTAATTTCTTTTTCATTTGAGGACCGGAATACATGGTTACTTCATTGGTATTCGGCGGCGAAGATCTTCTAAATTCTTCATCTTGTAATAAGGGTTTATGTTCACGATGCTTTTGTCTGATAACATCTCGTTCTCTAGAACGGGAACGGGAAGTTTTCGGTTGTCGTAACCCAAAGGTACCCATAACTTCTTCTTCTGTGAGCAAAGTTCTCTGCACAGGTAAAGCAGCTGCGATAGGTATATCATCAAGAGAAACGTCCCTATCATCAATGTCAGGAGTAGAATCTTTGTCATGAAATGAGTCTTCTTCGCTAAATGACTCCTCTTTTCGAAGTTCAGCGTTTTGTTGAGATAAGATTCTTTCCTCTTCTTTTTTCCTTTTCACTAAGTTTTTCTTCAACATCTGTAGGTTAGGAATGGAAAACATATCTTCATCAATGTTTCCCACTTTCTTCTGTCCATTGGTATTCTGTGTTAGTTTTCTGGTTGTTGCCAGGTTTAATGCGTCCAAAGAAATTTGGATCTGCTCTTCTCTTTGACTGGCTGCATCTGTACCAGCACCACGGGAAATTAAAGAGAGCTGAGGCTTAGGTTTAACACTCATATCTTCCTTGTTTACAGACATTTTCCCTTAACTGTATTAAAGGTATCCAAACTTTAACTTATTACCTAACCTATTCTACTTACCTACCTAAAGTGAACGCGTGGACCAATACAATGAACACAATGAACAAAAATGACGATTTTTGTTGAAGAATAGAATGAATAGAATCGAATAAAACTATACCGAACAAATGAGAAAGTGGACTAGGTCACACTCAAGCGCGGCGGCTTATCGAACAGGAACTCAAACAGAGTCCCTGTTCGGGCGCCAAATAAATTTAAAGTATTTATGTTAGGGAGAGGATGCACGGGGGTTTGACACTTTCTGAATAGAAATTGTTCAAACACCGGTAATGTGAATCCAATTCCCCTTAGGGTCAAATTTATTAATTTTTTTTTTATATAATAGATGAAAGAAAACTTACAATATTAAAAACGATACTAGAATAACCTAAAAGTTTTATTGGTAATATCGCATGTAAGTAGGTACAGTACCTGGAATGCAGAACAAATCTGCGTTGTATCTTTTTGCTTCAGTGACATCCCTGGTGCCGACCATCACAGAACATCAAGCTTCAGCAGACGGGGGTTCTGGTTTCTCTCAAAACCATGTCCAATAAGACCCTGCGAGCTCTGATCGATAAGACGGCGCGTCAAGGGAATGTGACTTAACTACTAATCAGGTATAAATTTGAGAAAAATTGTTATCACAACCAAGTATGGGAGGAATATTGAGACGACGTATAAAATGTAGATTTATTGATTAAACCTACAGCCGAATAGCAACGAATTCTAATACAAATGAAAATTTGAACAGCAACTCCCTATTACTTGATGACGATAAGACGATAAATTTGCCAATGGGACAAATGACTAGGAAGTGAAAAAATTATGCCACTTTTGACTAGGACGATGGAAAAATTATGCCAACTTGAGGATTTTGACTAGACGATGAAAAAATTATGCCAACTTGACAATCAAGACGACTAAACTATGGAACGATGAAATTTATCGACGATGAAATTTATAAACGATGTTTATAGATGATGAAATTTGCAACGATGAACTGTATCGACGATGAAATTTATAAGCGATGTTTATAGACGATGAAATTTGTCGAGGTTGCTGTTCATTGTTTGCGATTGGTCCACGTAAAGAAAAATAATACTAATGATGCCATTAACAGTTGAAAAGCACATTATGAATGACAATATTTATGATATTTAAACAAAGTTCGACTTTGACCACCAGACAATCCACACCTTAAAACGGTATAAGTACTTAACTTAAAAATAGGTTGTTTCAAATAGTTTTTTGTCTATTAGGTAATCATTAATCGATAATTTCACTTGTCCATATGATTGCACACTTTTCTATATGTTCAGTTTTCAGAATTAGCTCTTAGCTAACTAACGCACTACACAAGTAAGATTGTCTGGCCATAAATATTTCGTAACACACCCACGATTTAAAGTGAATGCAATTTTTCGTCCCAACGATAAAAAAAAAACTGATGATAATTTCGCCCAACGATAAAACCTGAAATAATACGAAGAGAAATATTTGTTGAGTCCCAAATTTCTCTACGTCAGAGCACAACATAATCCAGTGAACCTTCTGACCAGAGACATTACATTTAAAGAGTTCTAAATGAGATGTCCTTTTGGACTAAAGGGCAATGTTCAGACAGGTGTATCGGTAGTTTGCGGCTGTAAACACGAAAAGATTGCTTTATAGCTAACTAACTTTATATGCTTATAATATTAGAGATTCAAGATTTCCTTATAATTAATAAAACAGCTTAGATACTGACCTGGTATACTTCCAGGGCAGAGTTACATCAAAAGTAAATTTATCATTCACCGAATGTTTTTAAAGTTTTAAGTCTAATAACTTTGATTTTAACAAATATTCATTTCATTCAATAAATATAATACTGAAAAAAACACAACTTAATGAAAAATCTAAAGAAAACCATACCAAGTATTAAAATATAAATTATACTCCTATTATAATAAACTGATAAACCATAACTGATTGATTCCCAGTAATTCCAAAACAAGATAAATCGCAGTTTATCTTTTTCCGATTCTGATTCATAAACAAAAAGGGAGGAGAACATGAAGGAAAACAGCACTTCATATATAATATATATTATATATATATACTATTATATATATTTATATATATTTATATATATTATATATATATAGTATAATATATTATATATATATATATTCTATCTTAAATTATAAAGATTCAGTTCTTTTAATTTTTTGTCAGAATTCTTTTTGTTTTTTTATTTCAAAAGCGTTCCTTATTACTGCTAATTATTATTATTATTATTATTTTATTATTATTATTTATTATTATTATTAATTATATTATTATTATTATTACTATTATTATTGATTGTCATGAAAGTATTAAAACTGTTAATTTTAATTAATTCCTATTTTATAATATCAAATAAATAAATAATTTGCATTATAATTACGTTATCCATTTGTTTCCGAAAGAAATTTATTTGTTTGTCATGTGTTGCGCTGCTCTTTATGTCTTTAGTATTTTACGTATGGGCATAGTGTGAGAGTAGATCGTCTGGAAAAGGTGGTATAGAGTTTTTTATTCTGGCAAAGCAAGCCCGAAAAAGAATTGTTGAAGGACAAAAAATGTTTTAATTCGGGTCCTGTAAACTCTGTAAGCACTAATCTGAGTCAGAGTCGAAATTTTGAATTTGACTGGTTGGGGTCGGAGTCGGAGTCAGAGTCCGAGAGGCGAAAATTTTTGTTTAAGTGGAGTCGAAGTCGGAGTCGGAGTCCGAAAATTTTTGTTTTAAGTGGGAGTCGGAGTCGGAGTCGAATTTATTGTTTAAGTGGAGTCGGAGTGGAAAGTCGAAAATCCAATTTGAATTTAAGGGTCGGAGTCGGAGTCGAAAAATTTATTTTACGACTCCGCAGCCTGGTTTGTAGCCCTGGCAAGGGATGAACGCCTTACTTTGACGAATCTACATAAGTGAGGGTCCTTTCGCTGTCCATGAACGGCCTTTAGGGGGATTTTTCTGACTGCGATGGTTTCCCACTAAATTAATGGTATGAGGGCGGTAAGGCTTGTGTCGACTTGTGTCATGTTTCTTCTACTTGTTTTCTTTCAGATGCCCGTTCGGCACCTCTCTTCCATTCTTGGGAAATATAAAGGAAGATGAAGAATATATATATATATATATCTATATATAAGCTAGTATTATTATATATATATATATATTATATATATATATAGTATATATATATATATATAATATATATATATATATTATATAATATATTATATATATTAGTATTTATATTATATATTATAATAGTATATATATAATGAATATATTTTATATTATATATATAGTTATATATTATAATAGTGATATATAATAATATATATATATTATATATATATTATATATATATATAAATATTGGCAGTAATAGAGGTGATAGCGAATGTTGTGTGTGGTTTTGATGGTGCGAGAAGAATAGGTATTTTGGGGAATGAGGTAAATTAGCGAGGAGGAGGTAATAGGGTAGAGTGAAAAAGTTGAAGAATGGAAATCTGCAGGTGATAGATGAAATTACTGGTAAATGGATCAAGAACGGAAGCGAGATGGTGATTTGGATTGGATGTTGAGAAGTTGTGGTATGAAAGGTGGTGGTGGTGTGGTCCCGAGAGATTGGAGGAGAACAGTAATAGTCCCCTTATATAAGGGAGATGGGGATGCTGTAGAAATTAAGGGGAATTAGTTTATTGAGTATATGTAGGGAAGATGTATATGCTGGTGTTTTGGTCGAAAGAGTGCGTCGGTGTGTGGATCAAAGGTGAAGACAGGTGTGTTTTAGAGTGGTAAAGGATGTGTGGATCAAATTTTAATTGAAACAATGATTGGAAAATGAAGGGAGAAAAGATAAATTGTATCTTATGGTTTTAATGGATTTGCAATGATAGAGTTAATATAGGAGAAGCCTTGGCAGGGTGTTAGTGATATATGGGTGTTGGTGGTAGGCTTCTGATGGAATCAAAAGTATATATGAGATAGTGGGGCGTGTGTAAGAATAAATGGTGTCAAAGGTGATTGGTGTAATATTAATAGCTGTTGCCACAAATCTGTTCATACCACCTCCCTCAGCGGTTATTCGAATTGGTAACATGGATGGGGTTATGAAGAATTAGAGGTGGGGTGGTAGGAAATGGTGTTAGAATGGATGAGAATGATGATGAGTGGAGGGTGCCCTACTTTATTATGCGATGATTTGATTTTGTGTGGCGAATTCTGAAAAGAGTTTTGAGAGGATTGGTAGAGAAGATTGGCAGGGTGGTGTAAAAGGAGGGGTTTGAAAGTAAACCAAGAAGAGTAAGGTAATGGTTTGAGTGAGGACAGCGCTCAGTGTGAAGTTATGTTAGATGGTGAGCAGCTGGAAAAGTGTCTGAGTTTAAATATTTAGGGTAATGTGTTTGGATGAGAAGGGAAGGGATGGATGCGAGTGTAGTAGGAAAGTTGTGAATGGCAGGAAGTGCTGGTGCAACAATCGTTTTAGGATTTAAAAGCAATAGAATCTTGAGTGCGCTAGGCGTCTTACATGAGGGTAAATGTTTTTACCTGTGTTATTGTTATAGTAGTGGAGATATGGTCTGAATGAAGTATAGATCTAAAGGCGTTTTAGATT
>JABUQX010009129.1:20000-25000 GCA_015478945.1 Trachelipus rathkii
TATATATATATAATATATATATATATATATATATAATATTATATATATATATATATAATATTATATATATTGTCTTTATTTTTATAATAGGTTACATATATAAATAAAATATTATATATTATATATAAAGCTTTTGTTGTGTGTTTTGCATGGATTTTTTTTTTTCTAACGTTATATGAGTCACCTCATGAAGAATATTGTAGTGCTTGATTTATGAACTTAAATTGAGACAAAAGTGTTCATAACTTCTCGCAGAACGGCTAAAAATTCAATATAAATAATAACATTTAAAGATTTATTTTTTTTTTTGCTATACTAAATTCCTCGTATTAGTTCTACTGATTTTTTTAGTTCTTTAATTTTTGCATGTTTGAATGTTTTAATTTTAAAAGTCGATGCGCTTCATGTATATTAATTTGCATGGATGTTTTGTTCTTTTACTGTAATGTGTAGTCATACAGATAGCAAGATGATAAAGTGTTGGAATGGAGGTATGATGAGGAGGATCTACTATTTATGAAGAAGATATTTATGAAGAACTTGTTCACGATGTCAGGTATGTTGGCAGGCTAATTAGTTATGGCATGAGTAATTATTTTTTGAACAACCTATTTACCGTGTTCTAAAAGATAAGTATTAGTTTTAACTTTTATTATTTTCAAGGCTGGTTTTTGATTTAATAAACTTTCAAAAATTATTTATTTTGTATGGGAGAAAATGTTCAGTTATAGACTTGAAAATATTTTATAATATTAAATTCATGTTTTGCTAATTAATATATACTTTAATGTATTGCATTCATTTTAATATTATGGCATTTGTTTTCCAACTCTGTAAAGAGTAAAAAATTTATACACTAAAAAGCATATAAGAATAATCCATTGCCATCAATTCTGTGCTATATTTTGTTTTTTAGTTTTGTAACTGAAGATATGCTACCTCTACAAAAGATTGTAAGCTTTTTCTTTTTGTTACAAAATCGTTTTTTTTTCTTCAAAGGATCATGTTTCTGCTTTTAGGTAAGAAATGTAATAATTTTTTTTCATTTTTACTTACTATCTTGGTCTTTATTTTTGTTATAAACTTAAAAAGAATATTTTTTATGCTATTTTTTTTATGAAATAAAATGTTAATAATAATTAGTATATCTTCCACTTTTCGTTTATTAGGAGAGATCACCGGATAAAAGAGAACTTTGTTTACGTGAATTGATTGAAACTGAGAAGAATTATTCAGATGCTCTTAAAAGGGTTTTGTGTAATTTCTACAAACCTTTAAAAGAGACTCTTGGAGAAGAAAATTGCTGAAAATAATTTATTTTTTAAATTCAAGGTATAATATTTAATTATTATTAACTTTTTTATTATAGCTGCCTTCAGTCCCAATATGGGGGAGGGGTTGGGTGTGTAACATGCACGAAAATAGGGTCGAAAGTAGAACTGACGTCAAGACGAAAGGAAAGCCCCCCGCCCCCCACACACCCTTCCCTCATACACTTAAGTGCGAGCCCATTGCAGTCAAAAATCCAGGCTAGCGCTTCACAACACTGACCCCCACTGTATTATTGTTATTATTATTATTATTATTATTATTATTATTATTATTATTATTATTATTATTATTATTATATTGCCATAATTTCCAATGGTTTAATTTCCAATTGTCGAATGCTCCTCATACTGTTCTAATACGAAGTAGGTATTTATTGCTCTGAAGAAAGTCCTTACTCGCTTTGGCAAAATTTTTATCAAATACGATTTTGCGTGTAGTTTGCAAAAACTTTCATATTAACCAATTTGAAATTTTTCAAATTTTATAATTTTGACTTGGGTTTGGGGGTGTGTTTCTCGAACTAAATTCATATATTCTATTTATTTTTCTCCTGACTTTTGAAATTTTCTGGCTCCTAAATCTTTGACGCATTAACTTCAAATAGAAGCTTTGAGCATATTTTTTTTATGAAACAAAAGTAGTTTTGTGCTGCAGGGATGAAAATAATATATAGGGTTCTTTATGGAATGTTAATTGAAATTTATAAATATGTACATCATTTTATTACAGTTAATTCTTTAAAAATAGTCCTATGTTTGTGATGAAAGATCACTTCTAATATTACTATACTTATGAGCGGAGTTTATTATTATATTTTTATTATTTATTATTATTATTTATTCTTTATTTATTTATTTTTTTTTTAATTTGAAAGGAATGGAAGACATCCCACACCCTTATAAGGGTTCATGATGCAAGATCCAATCCTCACAACCTTCCTGTATCCCAAGTATTCATCACATCGCAAGTCTAATATACGGTGATTACTGTGCCAATCTTAGTAAAGCTCAGGTTCTTCTAGAGAAATTAATGGCAGAAGACTCGGTCATTCGTCAGAAAATTAAGGATTGTGAAACCCTCATGAGTAATAGGCAATATCAATTAAGAGATTACTTGGTTGTACCCCTTCAGCGAATTCTGAAATACCATTTACTTTTAGGCGAACTAATAAAACATACTTCTGAAAACCATGATGAGTATTACGGCCTTAAAAAAGCTTTTGAGGCTATGGTTGATGTTGCAGATTATGTTAATGAGGTGAATTAAGGGATAAGGAACTCTGCAAGATTATTCAAGACTTAGGTTAGTATTTAACGGCTTTAAGTTTTAATTAAAGATTGCTAAAATATTTAAAGCCTGTTGCTTTAAATTGCTTTTATATTTAGCAGGCAGAAATTTAAATGAGAAACTTATTTTAGTTTGAATCTGTGGAGAGTGAACTTGTGAGGATCATATACATTTTAATACTTTATTTTTTTATTTGTATTAAATTTAGTCAAGTTTACTGACATTCCTGAGCCCTGGAAAGATTTAAAGGTTTGGAAAGGCTGCAATTGGACGGGAAATAAAATCGACATGTCATCCAGATAAGAATAGAATAGGTAGTCATTTATTCATTCATGCTTTTTTCATAAAATAAAAATATTTTTATATTTAGGCTCAGGTATTGGCAGAAGGTCAAAATTTTTGGTAGATGCTTGTAATAAGTATGCATGTGTTTTGATTAGAACATATTGCAAAAAAAATAGAACAGTTTTAAGTCATTGGTCTATCGAGATTGTCTCAGTCAAACTAAAGTAGCTAATATTTCAGCCCATATTGGTCACATGATTTGAGGTGCAAAATTTAGGGGGAGAGAGGTGGATAAATTTGAAGAAGATTAAGTAAAGTCTCAAGAGAAAGATGTATGAGAGTATACTATTTGAGATGATGTAGATAATTATGATAAAGGTAAATAGAGAATATGACGCAAGTCGAAAGAAAGCCCATTTACCGCCCGCTTTATACTTTTAGTGAGAACTCGTCGCGTCAGAAAATCAACCTTCATTTCTTTACTGACTCATCCACTTTTTCTTCGGTATCCAAGCTGGTCGATTCCCAGCACACACATCCGCTTAACCAACCGACTTCATCCATCCTTTCCACATGAAATGTATTTTAAGTACTTTATTTATTTATTTACCGTTTTCGTCCAAACAAATCTCTAATACGTTCATTCCTCATTTTATCATTCTTCTCACACCTAACCGCCTCTAAGATGTCCATCTGAACACATTGTCTTTAGATCTATACTCTTTTTCTAGTCTTACTACTATATACATTAACACAGGTACAACATACCCTCATGAGATCCTATCGCCCTTAAGACTTAGTTCCTTTAACATTTTCCAAGGATTTAATTTGCTTCGCTTACTCTTATTATTGTAGGAGTTATTTATACTGTTAATAAAATTGATTAGTAGTATTTTTATATAAAATATAAATAAAAAGTGTAAATTATTTTTATACTAAGATTTATTAAAATAATTGTTTTGTATAGTTTCATCTGCCCTGAGAAGACTTTTGAAAGTAAATTATTAATGTTTGAGAATTTATTTTCTGCAAATATACGAATGTTTGAATAAGGAGAATAATTTTAGTGGTAGGTAGTCAGAGTGAGAGATAAAAATGTTCGCGTTGATCTTGTAGTTCTGTTTCGTGAGCATTTTAAGTTGATATTGGTACTACTATTTTAATCTTTGTCTACATCTATTTTTATTTGAAACTTTTTCCTTCATCTTGCATGCTTTGTAAAATATAATTGACATTTTTATTAGCATCGTGTTACTGCAACTAATATTCTACAAATAGTTTGGAACCTTTCTCTTTGCTCATACTTTGATTGATTTACTTTACACTTTTTAGTATATCGATACGCTTTTGTTTGCGTGACATTGGAGAAGTGATATTTTTTCATTTTAAGCTTAACATTTCTTAATAAATTTAGCTGAAGGGAATTTAATGAAGCCCGGAGGGCGGAGAAGTTTTCTTACCATCATACTAGTTCACAATAAAATGTTATATAGACATTGGCAAAACCATTCTTTTTTCTTCCATATATATATTATATATATATATATATATATATATATATATATATATATATATATATTATATATATATATATATTATATAATATATATATATAATATTATATATATATATATATATATATATATATATATATACCGGTATAATATATATATATATATATATAATTATATTATATATATATAGTATATATATATATATTATATATTAATATATAATTATATATATATTATATATATATTAATATATTTATATTATTATATATTTGATGTGAGGGGGGAGAGTGTGGAAGGAAAATTCGAAAATCTGCTAACTTTGGCAGTAATGAAGAGGTGAATAGTGAATGTGTGTGGGTTTGATAGTGAAGAAGGAAATAGGTATTTTTTGGGATGAGATTCATTAGTAAGGAGGAGGTATTTGGTAGAGCGAGAAAGTTGAGAAGTGAATTAATGGTAATCTGGAGTATAGATGAAATTAATGGTTAAATGATAAGAACGGAGGCGAGACGGTAATTGATTGGAATTTGGAAGTTGATATTGGTAACTACTATAGTTCCGAGGATCGGGAGAGAATAGTAT
>JABUQX010009129.1:30000-38524 GCA_015478945.1 Trachelipus rathkii
GTTGACCTAGATGAGGTAGCTGTGAGCTTGGCTGTTATTCTTATTCTGGTAATTTTAAATACTTTTTGTTTTAAAATATTATATATTTTTTATGGCCAGTTATTTTGTTATTAATGGCAGGAACTTGGAAAAATACGCAGGATGGTTAGGAATCCGAAAAAAAAACCGTCAAGTTCATTTTTTTTTTGTGGGGTTTTTTTTTTTTTTTTTTTTTTTGGGCTTCGGTTTTTTAAAAAAAAAATAATTTTTTTTTGAGGAAAAAAGAAAAGATGATCAATAATTGAATTTTTCTTTGTAGTAATATAATTTCAATATTTGACAAATAAATTAACAAACCAGTATAAAATTTACAAACTAAACGTTTATTTTGATAAGACATTATCCAATTCCCACTGCTGAATGAATGTCGAATGTTTTCCTAATACGGAAATTTTCCCAGAGGCGGATTTCTGATAAATTTACAACTTAAGAGGGGAACGTTAGTGAGGCTAAATTATTTTCTCAATAATTTATAAAATTTGATTAAGATCTTTGAAGCAGATTTATAGTGGAATAAATTATTATAGACAATTATAGAAAATTAATTATTAAGAATAATTTATCTTAGTAAGTAATAATAGCTATAAGAAACATATATTATTAGCATTGAAATTTCCATGTTTATTTTTAATTTCAATAAATTGTACATTAACTTTATTTATGATTTATACATTAGGCATGTGTTTGATAATATAAAAGCTTATTATATGTTCATGTTGGGCATCTTGAAACTCGATTCATATAAATATTTGCTTGTATTGGTGTTGTGGAGAATGCCTGTGTTGCATGCTTCTTTGGAAATAAACAGTCCATACCAAAGTCACCCTTTTTAACTTTATAAATGTATCCACATAAACTATATTTAATCATGTATATTTTAACTATATTAAATCCTTGATATTTATTATTATTTTTAATGCAATAACGATTTATTATTTTGTCTAACAGTATATTATATTAGGTTTTTATTTATTAATCAGTTACAGAAACTCATATATTAAATTTCTTGATATTCAGATTATGAATTTAGTGTTTACCTTTTTACATAAGGAAGAGCGTTGTTAATTTATATGAAGCTCAGTTTTCTTGGAAAGTTGCAATTGATAAATTATGCTTTCATGCTGTGATTGTCCTTGTGGGTGGTGCGATATGAGAGCCATATTAATCAGAGCCTTTTTGCGTGGTCACTAATATGAGGTGCAAAAAGCTTAACACTATTTATTATTACAAAAATGAGATGCAAATTTAATATATTTTGGTTTGAATGTGATATTTATAAGAAGCCATGTTACTATTATTTTATTAGATTGTGTAGTTTATAGTATTAAGTATAACTAGATTTTATTGTAAAGAATATCTCACAGTTATTCAATAACTTTGTGTGAAATTAATGTTTTAATAGATATAAATCTCCTGTTTACTTTATTATATTATTATGTTCGTTTTAGAGTCTCTCTTACTTTCTCTTATGTGTAATATAAGTGAATCGCGTAATTCAGGATGACGACTCTTAAAAATATCATTTTACATACTAATTTTGTAATAAGGCCAAAAATGTTCGCATGTGACATTTTCTTCCAGCTATATTCTAGCGCATGTTTTATTACATGGTATTTTTTTAGTTTATTTAAAGTTCTTAAGTTCTTCTTTCTTCACGGTCTTCTAAAACCTTACTTTGTTATATTCATTATATAAATATTATGATAATATTTAATATGTAACAGGTAAATTTTTATATGAAATTGTCATCTTAGTTGAGTTTCAATCAACAGATTTTTTAATAGATTTTTTATTCAGGCATTGTTATCAGTTAATCTCACAGATTTAATTTTAATTTTTATTTTCTCTAATTGATATATTTTCATAAAAAGACTGTTAGTTTCTCGTTTCATTTATTGTCTAGCTCTTTTAATATATTAAAGAAATTAAATTGCATCTCATTAATATTTTAAAAATTATTTACACTCATTAGATGCAAACTAGTATAGTAAATTGTGATTTTCACAATATTAATAGCGCAGAAAATTGGAACTGAGTCTAAATAATTTAAAGTTCAAATATACTTTTCTTTCTCATTTGGAATTTGGAAACTTACCTGCTTAGATTTACAGGTCACTATTCCTTTTGTGTCTGCAACGGTTTTTACTTTCAATTTTTTTCTTTATTTAATTTTATTGTTATCACTTTATATTAATTATTATTATATATTATTAATTATTTGTATTATATTTATTTTATTGATTATTATTTTATTATTATTAATATTATTATGATTATATTATAATTATTATTATTGAGGCATTCTTCATGACATACGATTCCCTTTTTCTTTTACATGTCTTCTGAGGTCTAATTCAGTAACTTAATCACTAATACTATCTGCCTTAATCAAACGGCGTATCATCCATAATTTATTGATTAAAAAACGGTCTATAAATAAAGATTAATATAAAATCACGGAAAAACACCTCACCTCTGTTACATATGAAGACGATTCTTTTTTCCAAGTTTCCACACAAATATAAATGAAATACGTTCTATTTGTTTAATTTGCTAGCTAATAATGTATGCATATAAGAATGAAAGGGATATTATATATATTATACTTATAAATAAATGCGGATAAGAATTATACACACTTCACTCTATACAGAATTAAGGCAACCCTCCATGGTCGTGACAGATGTAACCTTTTAGTGCTCTCATCTCCTTCAGGTTTTCTATTCTCTTCGCCACACTATTTTCTCTAAAGTGTCAAGACCTAATTAAATTCCCTTGATGTTTTATTTTATAAATATTACTTTTATGGCAAATACGATACATTATCTCCATACAACTGAAAAGAGAGTAAACAAAAATTAGTCAAAGACAAGAAAATAAAGGTGCTTTATGTATATCTTATAGCATAAGGAGGCTGTAGTCCGTGATAAAAGTGTTTTCTTTCGCAAACAAGGCAGTGATGATATATATTATAGCATAAAGCCGGTTGCAACAGCTTAATAAAACCAAACTTTCACTTTCCTATGTGAGCAAACATAAAATGTTAATATCGTTTTTTCTCTCATTTACGCCTTTTTCGAACTAACATCAATTCTAATGATTCATTCTGCATTTTATCATTCTTTCCAAACTTAAAAACGCCCTAAGATTGTCATCATTGAACATTGGTTCTTAGATCTATTAATTTTTTCAGACAATAGCTTCACTATCTATATTATTAATTAACTACAGGTAAAGGCATATCCTCATGTAAAAACCCCCTCATTAAGCGCACTAAGATGTCTATTTACATCCAAACAAGGAATTTATATTGTTTATTCAGAATTTCCTACTAGATCCAAATCATTACTCCCCTTTTATTCAACATATTTCCTAAATTTTAAACCAGATATCTTGTTACGTTGCTCCAACTACACCTATTCATCACACTAGAGGACTGTATCTTCCCTACAGCTCCAACTGAAAAAAAACAAAAAAAAAACTAATTCCCAATGTTCTTAACAGTTCCCCATTAATTCCTTATAACTTTATATAAGGTATTTAATCTCTCTGATTAAACACTTATAATGATTTGTATTACAACTCAACTTCAAATCTATCATATAAACCCTACTGCTCCATTTCCTTATAATATTTATGATAAGTAATTCCATCTTTACCTGCAGATTTAACCATTTTTCATCTTTCTCACTCTATAACTCCTATTACTTACTCCTTTTACTAATTTGCTCAATACCAAATACCTATTTTTTTTCTTGTCCATCAAAACGCAACACATTCTTCATATTCAGTTTTCATATTAATGTTCTTAATTAGTTATGACTTAGATTTTCGAAGTGTTTCTTCGAACTTTTCTCTCATCTCCACATTTTATGTTATGAAAGCACGCACCCCTATTTCATTATTATATTAACAGTGATCCTATATTACTCACTTCTTTACACTATATTTGCGCTTCCTTCTATATAAAGTTCCTATTCCTGTATGTCTTCACTACATCTTCCTATATGACGCAAGATGAAATAATGTTTTTGCTTGACGAGACAAGGTAATGAGTCTTTTCGGTTTCTAACTTTATTCTTTTGAAAACTACCTTAATCATTGGCTTTCTTAGTAAATTATCACACTATTTTTTCTTATTAAACCGCTTGCTATCATACTCATTCCAAACTTAACTGTTAAAATTCTTTATTTCCTACATTAGCACAACCACATTTCTTCTATGCTCACTACTAAAATATTCTTCCTTCATTTGGTCAGATTTAATTCAGTTTCTATGTTCATCATAACTGATTTATTTGCAGCTCGTTCATAAATTACTTTTTCTTATTACCATTGATCAACTTAAATTCTTACTCTTATTCTTCCAATTCTTCCTATTTCACCTTCTCTCGGCATCAGTCCCACTAATTAATTCTAAACACATAATGATCCAATAAATCTATCCTAATAATACTGTATTTAACATCATAATACTATCATCAGTTCTTCTTCTTCAATCACAAAAATCGTTACAAGCTTTTCACTTCGATACTAAATCTTTACCTATACCAACTTTTAGTATACTTATAGATTCCTTTGCAGTTTTGAAGAATAAAGTATTACCCCATCAAAGCTATCTCCTTTAAACAAATCAATTACATTTATAACATTCTCATTTTTCATCATACCGTCATAATTAGATATTATATAATGCAACTGTTTATAACAGAACACACCACCACGGCAGAGCTTCTCATTTATGAGTGTGTGGAACTTTCAACCGCATCCTAATAGTGGTCTACTCTTCAACTTACACAAGATAGATCTTGGGGAGGACGCTCAATGAGACTGGAGGATTCAAGAATAAAGCCCAATATCACCATTGAAAAATCGCCCTGAGCTAGTGGAAGACCCTAGCTCTTACGTTACTTACGACGATATGTAGCATACTAGATTAGGCAGCCATGTCTCTGTAGATTTCTTATTTGAATCGTTAAAATTTTAACCATTAGAATTCTAAGTACTGAGCACCGAACGCTTAATTTCCTCAACTAAATCCTGTAGATAATATCTGTGCACGTTTTCATCGCATTATGACACTCTCCTCCTCCTAATTCCTTCCATAGCGTGACACGAATTTCTACACAAAAGACATACTCTTCTTTAAGCTTTCTTTATCTTTTGTTATAAGTATAGCTCACGAGCTCAGTTTACCCTTTTATCTAAATTTACATCCATCCTCTCGCTACGTCTCCTTACATTTATTCTGCCTGATTTTAATGTAACCATAGATTGATACATTTTTCGCACCGTGATTACCGAATGATTGCTCTACAGTGCGTTTCCTATCTTCTCCGATGATGGTTTAGCATCCCTGTTCAGATGATTTATACTGAGTCAGTTTAGGGTAGCCAGCCCAAACTACACTGTCTTCCTTTCTCGCCTTATCAGTTCTGCAGGGGAAATAGTTTCTGCGGTAAATTTCTTTTCTCCCACACACAAGAATATAAAGTATTGTCTGTAAGGTTTTGCCTGAAAGAAGAGAGTGTCTACTATATTGATTATAACTAATTGAATTTGTGAATGATAGTGTTTATGATTAAACGGAAATAAGTTAATTTTTCAGGGTTATGAATGTTAGTAGGTGGCAGATAAATATGTTCACATTACAAAATTATGCTAAAAATATTAGTAAATATGTCGACTGACGAAAGAAGTGTGCACTCCGCTTAGAAATTAAGCCGTCGTTAAGTTATTCCTACAGCAGGTAGATTAAATGTTTTATGTATTTAAAATATTAATTTGAACTGCATATTTTTTATTTATTTTGCTATTTTAAAATGCTTCTAGCGAAATCTATATTCATTTATACTAAATTAGGCACATTTTATTCGATTAACTATGTCAATAATTCTTATGTTTTGTAATGTAATTTTTACAAGTATTGTCTCTCGAGAGGAGTGAAATATAAAGACATTGGTATTTTTGAAAATAATAATGAAACAAATTAGTGTTCTAATACATTATGTGCCCTCTATAATTTTATTTAAATTTAAAAAGGTGAATTTGCTCTTTCTTCTCTCTCTCCTTCATCTCTCTCTGTCTGAATTCATCAATCTTGAATGGCTTTCAACTAACATCTACTCTATCATCTCTCTCCATTCTCTGTTTCTTCTCTTTCTAGCCTCTATCTTCTTTCTTCTTTCTTTACCTCAATCTTCTACTCTCTCTCTCTCTCTATTTTTATCTGGGGAATCAAGTAACGATGTTTGCGATTTCCAATCTAACAGTTTTAATTAAATACGCCAAGTTTCTTCATATGACTTTCTTTCTTCTTCTTTCTTTTATCTCTGTTTTTCTTTATATTTTTTTTTTCCAATATAATCTGGTCACGTGACCATTGTCAAAATAAAACTCCATTTACATTTTCTCTGAGACCTGTTCCGACAATCTATTCTAGCTGAAGTCTCCTTCATATCTCAGCATATTCTTCAGGGCTTCCCTCTCGGTGTTTCTCGTTCTCTTTTCTTTTTTCTCTCTTTGTTTCTTCTTCTCTTCATCTCCCTCTCTTCTTCATCTCTACATTCTCGTCTAATTCGTGCTCTTCTCTCTCTCTCTCGTCTCCCATCTATCTCTTCTCGACTCTCAAAGTCTGGCTCTGATTCACTGACTTCTATATCCTCTCTCTCTCTATTATCTTCTCATCTCTTCTCATCTATTCTCTCTCCACTCTTCTAATCTTCATCTCATCTGGTCTCACTAGTGTTGAGGTCTGGTGTGTACTGTCTCATCTCTTGGGGTGTCTCCTAGTCTCTCTTACCATCTTTACGTCGTATCATCTGTACTGATTGTGATTGTTGTTCCTTATTTAGCCTCCTCAGATCCGTTTAGGTTGTTGATTGGCTTTTTAAATCTCGTTATTCTCGATTGTTATTCTCGTGTCAGTGCCGAGGCTCTCGTCGGGCGTCTCTCGTCTTGCTTGGTGTTCTCTTCTCTGCAATTCGTTCTCGGCGTACTACTAACGTTCGTGCTGCTCTGTTATGCGACTGGGGTTGGCTGCCGTTCTGAGTCTATTTTACATCACCGTATGTATCGCGTTAGTATAATATATTATAGTATATTGACCTATTGTCTTAGTATGGTGATTTTATATAATGTCTGTCAGTGTACTTATACGTATATTGCCTTCTCTTTGGTCTCCAACGTGCAGGTCCTGTATCCCAACCTTCCCCAGAACGAAGCGAGTGAATCTACATCTTCTATTATATTACTATTTAATTTTCGTCAGTACGGTGTCGTTTGTTTTGCATCATATATTTCTTAGTATATATTAGTAATAGTAGTATATTATTTACGATAACATAGTATTTATCATTTCAGTATTTATTATATCTCATACCAAAACTTCATAAAAAGACAAGAATAATGGTTAAGTATATATATTTATCATTACATATAGTATATATATCATAGATAATTATATATATAAATATATATATACTTATATATATCATATAAAACTTACATAAAAAGACAGAGAATAATGGTAGTATATTATTTATCATTTTAAATAATCTTATGACCTTTGAATTTAAATACTTTTAAATGTGTAGATAAGTATTTGTTTAACATTTTTTACCGTTATAATGTAGTTTAAGCTTTTATCCTATTGTTAATCATTGAGATAGGTTAGTATATATTTTAACTTCTTATTTTAGATTTAAATAGGGTTTTAATTTGATTTTTATACTAGCTTTATTTTTAGTTTGTTTCGACTGATTGTTTAACTTTAGTTTTTATCTCTTCAAGATGTTGAGACTATCTATTTATGGGACTACAATGTAAACAACTCTGAATGGTTGGACCCCTCTCACGCTGATCAATGTTGGGAGGAGGCCGAATCTTTCCGCATTCTTAACATCAGAATCATTTAATTAGGGACGCTACAGATACTCCGAATCGTCCTAACCAAATCTTTGACACTTTACCTTTGCTACACCACTAGTTCTCGTTATAAATAAGCTATCTTTGCTTAAATTGGTAAATCAGATCACAATCTGTATCTTCACTTTAATGGTTTATCTCCAACCGCTCCATATCGTCCTACGCGTATCTTGAGACCGCACTTTAACCAGGCTGATTGGAGAGGTTTGGCATTGATTTCTTCGCTATCTATATATTTAGTAATTGCTTTGACTCCGAAGAGCTTCGGTTTCTCCGAAAATAGTGGAACTGTAATTGCTGATGGGATGGGAAAGGTTTATTCATACCTTGCTCGATTAAATCTCTCATCTCAAAACAAATCCTTAGATCGATTAGGATAGTTCTCGTGTCATTCAGGCTGGATGCGCATAGGGAGTAAAAAAATTCTCTTTCTTCAAACACTCTTACTAAGTTTCCTTCAGCTCGGAATAGTTACAAAGATAATCGACGACGAGCAAAGTACTTTCACTAAACGAAAGTGAGCTGACTATACCCTACTGAAATCTTCTGGCTTCTTGCC
>JABUQX010009130.1:0-2500 GCA_015478945.1 Trachelipus rathkii
ATATAAAAGAATTATTATAACAAGTCACAAAGATGCCCATTTCTGGTTTTAATAAATAATTTATAGCATTTAATATTTAATAAATATAAGCTAAACATTGAAAATTCTGGTAAAATTTTTGTCTATGATCATAAGAAAGTTTATTAATTATGAACATGTAATATTTAATTTATTATTATAATTAATTTTTATTATTATTATTATTAATAAGATAAATCGTATCATTTTTATTATTAAAAAAATATAATTAATTATATTATATAATTTTATTTTATGTATGACATAATAATTAAATATATATATATTTTTGTATTTTTTGTATTATTATATATTTAATTATTATTTAATTAATTATTTATTTATATTATTATTAATTATTATTTAATTATTATATATTATGTATTGTAATTTACGTTAAAATTTAATATCATTAAATTGTAAATTATAATTCTTTTTAATTTATTTAATAATTAAATTATTATTATTATTATTTTATATATTATTATAATTATAATTATATATTATTATTTAATTCAATTATTTATTAATATATTTAATTATTATTATTAATATTTCATTTATATATTATATAATAATAAACTCAAGTAGGTTCATATAGTATACTGCTTTTATGTTTAAAAACTCGAAATGTCCAATATGCTTTAAAAATATAATTACAGCAAATACATAAATTTATAATTAACCAGAACTGAATGGTAAAATGTATACAATAACTAGTAAATATAATATTGTCGCAGGAATACTTCACGAGAATACATACATAAAAGTAAAATTAGACTTTGGGATCTACTAATAAGTCATCTGATTCTCATGAATCTTATAAATAACAAATTAGGAGGTGTGAGTCTTATCCGAGGGAAATCAATCTCTTTTTAATTGGTCTTTATTATAATGATTTTTACTCAATTATTACTATAATGTCCATATATAATTAACGAGAATACATAAAAAAGTATAGAATATATTTATATGGAAGGTCTAGGTTCATAATCGATAGCAGAATATATAAATATATATTATATATTATATATATATATATTAATATATTATATTAATATATATTATATAATATATTATATATATATATATATATATATTACTATATATTATATAAGTAATACCTATTATATCAGAGTATAACATATCCATAGTATATTATATAATATATATATAATATATAATATATATATATATATATTAATATTATAATATATATATATATATATATATATATTAATATATATTAATATATATATATATATATATATATATATATATATAATATATATTATTATATATATACTAGTATAGTATATACGGTTTAACGGGGAATTATTAGCAATATGAGCTAAACCTAAGCAGGGTTGAGAAATACCTTTGTGACGACATATACAGGATTCCACCTATATACAACTCATTGCATAACTATATCTACGAGAATATTAATAAATTATACAACAGTAAAACAAGTTTACGAATAGTTGCTCAAAGTGCTGACTCCCCTCACTATATACTCACTTGATGCTATGACACTAGCGCATCCGTCAAAATGAGAACATTTAGTTTATCGACGGTCATAGCATTCTATCTGACTGTTAATTTCTGGGCACGCTTGTCTATGTCATTTATACACTGCATCACAGTTCGATTTAGGTGAATAAAGTGTCGATATATATATATATAATGAGCTACTAGTAGAGGTATATTAGCAGTACTATCTACCGACTATTATTCATCGTAAATAAGGTTATTGATAACTTAAAATATAGGTCAATGCGTGTAACCTTACCCGTTTGAGAATACTTTCTATTGGCCTATGGAGTGCCAATCAAAGGTATCCGTTTATTCGCCACCTGTTATCAAATTTTCGAGATGCGTAAACGAGGAATTCTAAACTTCAGTGGAAATGTATATGTAAGAAGCGTGGTCTCATAAATATCTTTAACATAAGTCAAGAGAGTAGAGATGCCGAGAGATAAAGTCATTTCTACATTATTATTCAGCAGCAATTCATCCGGTTTTACGGAGGTACTGTGCTACATCAGCAAGAATGTTGGGAGGCGCACTTTATCAATATACCTAACAGTCAAGAAACGTATTGCCCTCTGTTATTAATGGTCCTGAATAAAAGTAATGTACACCAATTATGTTGTTTATGGGGAAACTCACTAGTGTACCACGAGAGCAGATTCACATTTATATTCACCACTATACATCTACATTAATAGATGAATAATTAGGATTTCAAATACTGCTAACTCTGTAATGAAGCGTTCCAATAATAAAATAATGGCATACAAAATTGCAATAGATATAATAATAAAATAATAATATGCTATAATAATCATATTTTTCGGTCAATGTAACCTTCCAATAGTTAAAAAATAAGTGGTGCACTCGAGTTACTTAATTCTATGTAAAAACTAATCTGTATAGATATAATAATATTAATGCAAGTTAATTTATATAATATATAATA
>JABUQX010009130.1:25000-27500 GCA_015478945.1 Trachelipus rathkii
ATATTATTATTAATTATTATTATTATTAATTATTATTATTATTATTATTATTATTATTATTATTATTATTATTATTATTATTATTATTATTGTGTCTACTCTAAAAATTTCATATAAATCGGATCTATTAATAAAAGAGTTAGAGCAGATTTTTACTTTCAACAATAATTTTTAACTATCAAAAAAATGTGAAAAAAAAAATCTTTTTTTTTTTTTATTTTTTACTTAAAACATATAACTCTGTTGTAGGTTTTTTTTTCTAGATATTTTCACTCAAATTATGGCACTAAATTGGCACAATCAAACAAAATGTTAGAGATTTAAAAATATACTTGAAATAGATGTTGAAAAGTCCATAGAATTAAGTCATCTCTTTTGATTTTAGTGCAAATCAAAATGTAATTAAAGAAAATTGTCTGTCCAAATTTTTTTTTTTGAAAATTTTATAAGATCTAAACAATCGTAACTTTTCAATGTCAAGGGTTAGAAACAGCCAATATATATATATATATATATATATATATATATATATATATATATATATATATATAATATATATATATATATATACTATATATAATATATATATATATATATATATATATAGTATATATATATATATATATAATAGTTAACCATTAATATAAGATTTTGCTCATTTTCTTTGGTTAGTTTTCTATGGAATACTTTCAAGGAATACTCTTTTATATATATATAAAAAAATTTTTTTTTACATATTGTATTTATTTTAAAATCATCGCAAAAAGTCTTGAAATACAAATAAATGTATTTAATTTTATGAAAAGAGAAATATTTTAAATTTTATCCGACTTTTGTATATTACTATTTAATTAATTCCTTCTGAATTAAAAACATATACTTAAAAGTTTTAAAAAGGTGTCTTTTGTAAAATTTTCATGATAATATTATATACAACTACATCTTCAATTCTACATCCATAATTTATCGAACACTGACACCTTTTGAAAAGAACATCTGTATAGAATTCACACTCGCATTCTTAAATAGTAAAATTCTGAAATTGCTTCTTCATCCGTATCATATGCATGCGGAATTTAGCATGTAGATTACCAACATTCAAAGAAAAGGTATTGAAAGGAAGGTCTGGTAACAAGAAGAATTAAGGACTGTAAGTGCTAAGAATGCCAAGAGGAAAGAATGAATTACAATTTGAAATATAAATATAGAATGCTGTATCTAAAAATTAAATTTGTTCAATTAATTTTGTTTTGGGTCCTATTCTGTTTTACGACTCCGTCAGTTTTATTTTTTTTTGTTTTTTTTTTAATATATTGCTACTATATGATACCAACAATGAATTTCAGTGGTAACGGGCATGATTCAAAAGTTCAAGAAGTATTTTTTAAATAATTTTTAAAATACATTTATGTTAAATATTTTTCAAATGAAGAATCTCCTCGATTACTACAGGTCCAGCAGAAAAACCAATTACATATTTGGAATCAGCGTATATGGCTTATTATAAAATGTAAAAAAAAAAAAAAAAAAAAAAAAAATAGGTCTATATATATTTTTTTCGTATATGAAATATCGAAGTACAACACTTAGAGAAAAACAAATTACATATTTGGAATCAGCGTATAAAACTTATTACAAAAATGTAAAAAAATATAAAAAAACACAAAAAAAAAAAAAAAAAAAAAAAAAGTAGGGGAGACTCCAGGCCGACAGAGGGACATAAGGGGGGACGTTCCATACAATAGGCAAAGGTGGAAGAACCACGACACCAAAATACCAAGAGCAGGGTTCAGGGAGACCCTCCCGGAGAGGAAGAATGAATCTACCCTGTAGTTCCCCAAGGAAGACAGAGACCCCGACTCCTGCCATCTTTGCAGTTTACCTTAGGTATTCCTTTAGTAAAAAAAAAAAAAAAAAAAAAAATTAAAACTGACGGAGTCGTAAAAAGGAAAAAGGCCCATAAATTTTTTTAAAATATTTTTGTTAACTGAAATTGATTGTTAGGATCATATACTAGAAATGTTTTATCTAAAAAATAAAACAGTTCAAAGGTCCTTGTTTTGTATTCAATTATAATAATTTTGCTGCCCTTCACATAAATTTGTTTTTATATCGCTTTATTTATCTATTTCTATTTTAAATTATTGGATCTTAAAAAAAAAATGGATTAAAAATTTTGGAGCTACTGAATTCGTTTTAAAAATTAATAATTTTGCTTTGGGTGAGTTTTGTTTTAAATCTTTGTTTTAAGGGTGGGTTTTGTTTTAAATCTATCTGATTTTAAAATGTTTCATGTAGGCTTTTGATAAATTATGCTAGTTACTTCTAAAAAATAATCTGGCCTTAACACATGTAATTAACATTTTTCCTCAGACAAAGGGACCTTTTAGAACTTTCCTTAAATAGGTCTGTTCAAGGTTTCAGACTTGCTCTTATATAGTTTCTATTCTAATTCTCCTCTCTCCTTCTTTTTTTCCCCTGCTGTTTTTAGTGCGTCCAA
>JABUQX010009130.1:32500-35966 GCA_015478945.1 Trachelipus rathkii
TGAATCTTTAAAGGAGTATGAATTTTTAATTGTATATTCGTTTGTGGAAAATGAGGAAATAATGGGAACTAAAAATTTAGCTAGTTTATAGTTGTGGGTATTAAAAGCAGCTAATATTGGTCGAAATGGCAAATTGGGTTTGTGCACTTTAGGCAGTCCATAAAGAATACCTGGTGACGATCCTCTGGAATATATTTCGTTAAATGCGTCCTTACTTAATTTTCCTTCGTCGCTAAGCTTTCGTAGAAATCTATTTATCCTATCTTCCAATTTTAGAGATAAACCAACAGGATCAACATCGACTCTTTTAAATTTTGAAATATCAGATAGAATATCATTCATTTTCCTGTTATAGTCATCTCTATTCAACAAAACTACACCGTGTCCTTTGTCTGGTTTGCAAATGGTTAATGATGTATCATTTTTTAAAATTTTCAAAGTTATATATATATTATATATATCTCTCCTCTCTTTCTCTCTTTCTTTCTGTGTCCATTCTCATGAATTCTAAAAGAGGTGAAATGAGATCAAATATAATTTGGTATGATAAAATAAAGAGAGTGTAAATTCCTCTCCTGAAGGTTTAGACCATCCAGCATCTATGCTACTTTGACCCATTTTAATCGACCTTCATAATTTTCATAATTATATATATATATATATATATATATATATATATATAGCAATGAATATATATGTATATTTGTATATGTTAATTACTATATATATATAAAATATATGTTTAATAAAATGTATATATGTATAAGTATGTATCTTCGTTTTATATGCTTTAAACAATAAAAAAGATATTTCAACAATAATAATAATAATAATAATATAATAATAATAATAATATATTTATTTGTATGTTGTATATCTGTGTAATAATTAGTTTTCTTTCTTTCTCTTAATAATATTTGTATGTATGTGTATCCTATATCCATGTGTATGTATGTATGTATGTATGCTTGCAAATATGTAATCTGTTATATATATATATAATATTTTTTTAAATATATATATATATATATATATATATATATATATATATATATATATATATATATATATATATATATATATATATATATATATATATTTAATTACGTTACAGTAATTAATATACCGCAACCATATGAATTATTAATTTAATGCATAAGACGTTTTCATGTAAGAGTCATTGTCTTTGTTCACGTTCCTGTTTCGGACCCTTGACTCTTTATTGCTCTAATTATTCCAAAATAATAATAAAAGAAATTAACATGTTAAAACTAATAAGGTAAAAATTATTTTCAAAGAGGAAAAGATATTCCAAATATATATATATATATATATATATATATATATATAAATATAGTTTTAAATATATATACATTAGAAAATCTATATTATATATGTAATAATAATATGTATATATACATATGTAATATATATATATATATATATATATTTATATATGTAACAGTGTGTGTGTGTGTGTGTGTGTGTGTGTGGTGTGGTAATATAATAATATGTATGTGTGTGTGTGTGTGTGTGTGTGTATGTGTGTGTGTGTAATAGTGTGTGTGTGTGTGTGTGTAATGTGTGTGTGTGTGTGTGTCTCTCTCTCTCTCCTCTCTCTCTCCCCTTCTCTCTCCTTTCCATATCTCTCTCTCTATATACTCTCCTGCTCTCTATACTCTCTCTGCTCTCCTGCTCTCTCTCTCTCTCCTATCCATACTCTCTTTTATATATATATATATATATATACTTTCTATATATATATATATATATATCTCTCCTCTCTCTTTCTCTCTCATATATATATATATAAGGACACATAAAAATTCAAGAATTAAAAATTAAATTATTTTCCTAATTTTATTTTCTATATTATCTATTAATTTATTTCTTTTTAAATTTAAAAATTTTAATATCTAGAAATATATTCATTGATAAATTTTATATTCAGAAAGGATCACCAAATAAAAATCAGTAAATTTTATTTTACAAGGGAGTGCTTCATTATTCTTACACTAAGAGTTTTTCAGGTCAGGAAGACTCCTTGTAAATCCGTGATTACCACTATTTACAACGATTCCAGCAACACGTGTACATTCAATTTAACTTGACCCGGGAGACCAGTTTCGATGCTTAGTGTGTACGCAGGAAAATATTGAACTTTTGAAACAGAAAATTCAGGAAGACCTAGAAACATGTACATGAAATCATTTCCGTGAACTTGAAATCTCATGAAACCAGCTGCACTTCAAGTAAACCTATTTAGACATGAAACCAATTCATAGTGCAAGTTGTAGAAAACTTAAAGCATATATATTTTAGAAGAACAAATGATTTCTCAAATTTCCAACTTCAACTGCCTTCGGGTTCTCAATATTTGCCATCTACACCTGGTGTATGTAAATAAGCTCTGTAACGTGCAACACCTTAAAAACAGCATTTGGAAAGAAATTTAAGCCGGATATGTTAAAATCTCTTACGGAAAAAAATCAAAGTTCCTGTTTTTGTAAAGTTGGCAAGATAGTCTAAACAATAAGGGAGAAAATTTGGAAGACTCGAAATTAGAAGCACGAGGATAAATAAAATCATTGAGCACGCATGCGCAACATCAGAGTTTAGATTAACATTTTTGATAAAGGGAGGAAGAGTCAACAGAGTTGGAGCAAGAAGAAGAAATGTGGTAATAAGCAAGTAGAAATTAGAATAAGGACAGCAAATATTGCAGAAATTACTGGAGAAAAAGGGCCATGTACCTGAGCAAGTCAGTAAAATATTATCCGAGCCAATCCCATTATCTTATCAGGGGAAGGCAATTCTCAAGCGGTGATGGTGGTAAACAGTGGAGAAGTGAGGGATAAATATTTATATATCTATATCTATATATATATATATATATATATATATATATATATATATATATATATATATATATATATATATATATATATATCTATTTATATATGTAAAAATAATAATATGTATAATTATAATATTTAATATGCTATAATAATAATAATATGCTCATGTATATGTGTATGTATGTGTATCTGTGTGTATGCGTGTGTGTGTAATAATAATATGTGTAATATGTGTATGTATGTATGTATATGTATGTGTAATAATAATAAGATGTGCTTACTGATAATATGTATGTGTCCAGCATAATATGTAATATGTATGTATATATAATATTTTATATATATATAATATATGTATATGTATATGTAATTGTGTATATGTAAACCAATATGTGGCAACTATGTATATATGTGTGTATGTATATGTATGTAATAATATGTGTATATATGTAATAAATGTCAAATAATGTATATATGTATATGTAATATTAACATGTATGTATGTATGTATGTATGTATGTATGTAATAATAATATGTATCATATATATGTATATGGAAGCATACTATATATATATGTAATAATAACATATAATAATAATAATAGCAG